>NEWO01000029.1:2172284-2185563 GCA_003013225.1 Phalaenopsis aphrodite
CAACTTTTGTATTTCTACTACTGCTCCTTCACACTCTCTCTTCTCCCTCTCTCTCTCTCTCTCTCTCTCTTAATTGCCTCCTAATAGAACGTTAATGATTAGGAGGACCAAAAAAGTGGGCGTATTTCCCAAAAAATCTTAGATTCAACTTTCTTTAAGGTGCGGTGAGCTTAGGAAAATGCCTTAAATAAGAAGAGGAATCCAAAAACAACAACAAGGAGAGTTTAGTCAGATGAAAAAAAGGGAAGTGACATGTACCTGAGAGTTCATGAAAGAATTTTTTCAACAGGGATTACAAGACTTGAGAACTTAGATCACCAACCAGATGTCAAGACTGTTCGTTGAGATTCTTAAATCGATCGGACCCCCCCCCCCCAAGTTTTAGTTGGAGAGCCAGCACAACAAGAAACACATAACCTCCCTTAAGGAGAGGTGTCAGCCAACAATGGAAGGAGGGGAACCCACCCGCAGGAAAAGTCTGACGATGTACTGTACCGGGACAACCTCCTTTATGGAGAAGATTCAAGTATAAGGTTGCTCAATACTTTTTAATCGAAGGGAAGCACTTCTGGAGGTCAACCACATCCTTATACTTGAAATGCATTGGAGAGGATGAAGTTGAGGACATACTCAAAGAAGTCCATGACAGAGAATGCGGGAGCCACTCCGGAGGAAAAAACACTAGCCCGCTAAATCTAGCGATAAGACTACTTCTGCCAAGCTTAGTCAAGGATGTCGAAGGACCCTCCCGAAGGTGCACACAATGTCAATAGTATAGACCACTGCACCACCAGTCTTCCTATAAACTCCATCCAATCGTAAGTCCCTGGCCGTTTGCTATGTTGGGCTTAGATATCCTAGGACCTTTTCCTCCGTCAAAGTGTGGACTCCATTATGTGTCGGGCTCGTCCCCTGGACACCAACTTGGTCCATCACCACTGCATCATCTTTAGGGCTCACGCCGGTTGTTGAAAAGAAAGGAATAAAAAGGCTAATCAAACTACACTCCAATGATATGCCCTCACTCAGATGTGGAATAAGAAAAGAGATCCTCACCCACTTTTTTTGGTCCTCCACCTTCCGAGGAGAAGCCGCACCTAGCCTGACAAAGCCACATGTTAGCCTCGATCTGCCTCAACACTTCTCTGGGGAATCACGACCTCCACAATCGACACTCTCGCAGGTGAAACACTCATCATGGGTGAACGCCCCGCATGAGGGTCATTCAAGTGGTCTCTCACTTGACCCACAACCTCTTATGATGAGGGTTGACAAGGAAACATGAAGAGACGGGCAATTCTCATGATCCCTGGCTCTGTGCTTAGATAATATCCTTTTCTTACTTAGTCCTTCGACAGACGCCTCACCCACAAGCTTGCACTTCACATCCAGCTTGCGCTCACATGTCACTCATCTCCTTCAGGAGCACACTCTTGTCGGAAGGTGGGACTCCTTCTCCAGACATCGTGGAAAACAGGTAGAGAGGAGGGCACGAGAAAAAAAAGAATCTAAAGAAACTGACTCCTTCTCCAGACATCGTGGAAAACAGGTAGAGAGGAGGGCACGAGACAAAAAAGAATCTAAAGAAACTGAAGAGGCGCATAATTCCCTTACCCCAAAGCCTATTTATAATGGTTTGGGCATGAAAATCCAGGGAAGTCCATTATTTTGCAATAATATTGTTTATTTATTTATTTATGTATATGTGATAAAAAATTTCTCTTGTCTTCATGTGTTGGACAACTTCCGATGAGAAATAGAATCGAAGAATTAAATATATGCATATAAGAATTTGTCTACATGAATCTCAAAGCAGATGGGTGACACGGGAAGGAAGTACGATCAATCAGACTAACGGTAGACAATCATTTTTCAGATGAGTAGCGACAAAGACAATACCTTGTTGACCGATCGAAAGAAAATGTCTAAAGAAAGTCTCTCAAGACGCTCATCAAACTTTAGAACAATTGATGGGGAGCACGCCTTAGGTCTCTGAATCGATCGAACCAAGACCTGCCAGACAATTGACAATCTTTATCGATCAAATAGGTCCCGGGCTTTATTATATGCAAATAACTTTTTAAATTACCAAAAAGTCCCCTAAAAGATTAACGATTAGAGGGGCTAATATGTTCTTTTGTAATATTAGGATTTATGCCTATAGACATGAGTTCATATTATAAATAAAGGACATCTTTTGCTTGTCTACTACCGCTCCTTCACTCACTCACACACACACACACACACACACTCTCTCTCTCTCTCTCTTAATTGCCCTTTGGATGTGTTTCCTAAACAATTTCAGATTCAACAATGCCGTTCTTTCGAAATCACAATTCTGGCGAAGTTCGTTCCTATTAGTCTAGAAGAGCTATACTTTATTCTCTGTGATGAAGAAGTTAGCTATTAAAAAAACCTACTAAATTATTCTAATTGTCTCCAACCTTATTCTCACAAGTCAGTCCGATTAAAATCCCGACTCAACGCAAAGAGGCAAAGCACATCCTCAAATCGACAAAGGCATATCAATCTCTAATCCAAGGAGAATAGGGAAACCATTTTGTTCAATGTTGTGTGCCATATATCTGTGAAGAAAGAGCTCATTATCGACAAGCTGGACCACCAACACTCACATCCACTCCAAATTAATGCTTACAACATCATTCCTGCAACATTAAGCACTTTCTAGATTATTTTTACACCAGATCTTCTTACCATCTTACTTTAGACAACACAAATGTCCATACTCTAATTCAATACACAAAAAAATGTACAAATACTTGTAGGAATAGAACAAGCCATTTCCATAACAACAATCGAATAAGTCTTGTTTCCAAAATCCCTATCATAAGCCACTTCTCTCCTATATGATCTATACACAAAACATATATTATAATATATTAATATTCTACAAGCTCACCACTGATAAAAATTGCTTTATCTTCTTCTTCTTTTTTTTTTTGGTGATGAAACTGACAAATACATTCAACTCCAACAACATTTTTCTCCACGCCCAATCTTGGCTCTAATGGCCCATTAACCACTTCCTGCAACCAATCTTGGCATCCTTCCTAGTTAATATTCCGTAATCAAATATATAATTGCATCTCTTTGGTACAAATAACGTAGACATCTCAAGCATTTAGTCTTCTTTGCTACTTCAACTTACCACAAAACTATGTTATATCAAGCACTGACTAAAGAGCTTAGGATAAAGTTATTTTAGACAGCAAGTCCATGTAATTTTTTGAATGAAGTGTTAAAATTTTAAATGTATAATAATGACACAAACTGCAGTATCAAGATAATATATATCATGCATACCAAATGCAAATTTGTAAGAATAAGAAAGTTGCATTAACTATTGTATATGTTTTTATATACAATACTATTGATATATTTTTGGTCAACCCCCTCTTAATTGTTGAACTTCACTTGACACTACACAAGAGCTTTGAATTAGAGTCGAAAAATTGTCTCAAAAATTTTCAACACGTATATTTGCGTCGGATTTTGCTACTGATTTGCAGTGAAATTAAATTTATTATATTAACGTTGGAATTTTTATCAGATTTGCGTCAGAATAGTCGACACAAACAACAATAAAATTAATGGTAGCATTGTGGCTCTTTTTGTGTCGTATTTATGTCCAATAAATCAACGCAAAAACTTTACTTAAAAGAGTCTACAAATCCAACGCAATGTAGATGATAAAACCGACGCAATTGACTTAAAAAACCCATCTCGCCCCTTCCGATTTATTTTCTTCTTCGCGCCTGTCTCCTCTCCTCCCTCCAGCAACATCGAAACCCTCTCCTCTCTCTCGCCATCGCCGATCGCCGCTCCTTTCTGTCGCCGGCCACCGTTCCTCTCTGTCGCCGTCAGTGTTTCTACCTCTGGCCACTAAAATTCGTCGCTATTCAACCGTTCAAAAAAAGTAACTTCGGTCATTTTTTCCTTTTTAAAATTTTGATATTTATGTAATATTTGAAGTTAGGTGTTAGAAATGTATATGCATAAGATTTCAGTGGTATATAGGTAACATTTTAAGTTTAGGTGTTAGGAATGTATATGCATAAGATTATGTTTAGAGTAACGTAGATTTTAGCTTTAGCTTAAGATTTTAGGTTTATATATATTTATCCAATTCCAGGCAATCTTCAAGTCAGATAAACCGTTTGAGAAGGATGAAACAATGATAAATTGGAACTTCTATTATATATGTTGTTACGAGAGGAAAAATATCATTTTAAATTTAACAAACTTAATGTGAGGTAGGATAATTAGTTATATTAGTTACATTAAGAAGTTACTAAAAGAAGCCATATGAATTCAAAAATTATTGATGTCAATTACTAGTGAAAAAAAACATGTCTTTAAACTTAAGTCACATCAATTTTTTCATCATGTGGAACTACAAAAGCATTCCTAAAGTCTTTGAAACTCCTCATTTAATGGGTCTACCTACAAAATCAAACCCCTAAATGATCTTTCGTGTACGCTTGTTTATGGGGTTTAGCAATCGAGAAATGTTCTTAACGTTTAGTAAGGTGGTATGTAGGTATAAATTGGAGTTTTGGTGTTAGCTAGGTATACATATACAAAAGAGTTCAATGGCATGTATGTAAATATTGTAGTTTATGTGTTAGCATTGTACATACATAATCATTTGAGTTGGAATATTTCGAGTTATATGCATAGATAAGGGCATATGTAGGTATAAATTGAAGTCTAGGTGCTAGATTTTTTTTTTTTTTTAGTTTAGACATAGTTACATTATGTTTCATTATTAGATTTTGCACATTCCTTCTTTACTTTTATATACTGCTTCTGATTATTTTTGTTGATAGTCTTGCTATAGATGACCATAAGTGGTGTTGTTGATCAACCACCTCAGCGGGTGAATGCAAGTAAATAATTAATTTTTCAATATTTATTTTGACTCTTAATGTTTAAATGACAGTAAATAATTAACTTTTATTACGTAAGAGGAGTACAAATAGCCCGGGAGAGGCAGTTGCCCTTTCAAACCCTGAGCACCGCCAACAGTAGTGGAAGCAGTCTACCACTGCGCAATCTAAGTTCGAGCTATGGATGCAGGTGGTGGGGAAGAAAAACGTCGAGATCCCTCGTGCTTTGTGGGTGGCACGAGCTCGTCACATCCGAGTACTGCAGAGCTTGCCAGACAAGTCGTTGTTATGCCTGAGGAGGTTCACCATCTACGTGAAGTTCAAAAGAGAATTGAGTGGAGTATAACACACTAGAAAGAGATTATAGAAGATCGTTAGGGCAAGCGAACACTGACTATTATAGTCGAGGAGGAGGATAAGGAGGATGATGAATATTTGTTTTTTTTTTTTTTTTTTTTTTTCTGTTTTGTTGTGTCCACCATTATCTTGAGGAAGGAGTTAAACTTCTTAAAGCATTTTCTTGGAAGCAGATTCCTTAAACATGCACTGGACAATGATTTCCTGCATGCTGTATTTGATCTTAAGCTAGATGCTGAAGATGGTTTATCGGCTTCACAAAAGAGGATTTTTTTTTTATATCTTCTTGAGACTGGGAAATGGGAAAGAACTGTAATGCTGAATAAGGATTGCCGGATGGGGCAGGTATGTCTCTTTGAGATGCTCTCCCATGATATATTTGCAACACTTTTATTTAGGTTTGGTTTAAAGCAGAGTAGCAATGCTTTAGTTTTATTGGTTCTCAATACTCTGTATTTTGATGTTTATATGGCAGGTTTGAGATTTGAGGTGATTATCCTTAAGTTGTTTGAGAAACAAGTTCTATAATTTTTCATTCAGGTACTAATGATTTATGGCCATTTTACACTAATATTAGCTGTGTTTCTTTTTTATTCGTATTTGTGCCTATTAGTTGTCAGCTTGTGTTTTATTTTTGGTACTAATATTTTCTGATTAAATTAGCTTGACATTACAACCAATTTGAGGGTTGGTCACTTATTAAAAAAAAAAAAATCTACGGGCTCTTACATTTATACCACACAATTCTTATGAACTTACATACCTAACACCTAAATTTTCCTTCCTACATTTACACGCACCTAAATCACTCGTGTCAAATGAAAGATAACCCATTTCATTTTTTGAATGTGAAATTGGATGATTTGCATAGATACCTCTCAATTCTTATATTTACATATTTAGCACCTAAACTTTACTTTTTTTTTATATTTACACCAATCAAATCTTCCATATCTCAACCCAAATATCCTTACTTTTGAATGTGAAATATACTTTTGCATGCATATTAAAGGTTGCATATATTTCACAATGAATTTTTGAAGGTTAGATGTGTAAATATATAGGAGTTGCGGTATGCGTCTAAATGTCATTTTTTTCTCAATCACAAATTTTTCATAAGTTGTAACTTTAAGTTTGAAATTAACACATGCACCTACAAATTTCTTTGTGTTTATTGTGAGATGATCTCTAACCAAGAGTCTACCAGATAGTTTTCCCCCTTTGAAAGGTTATATGGGAAAGCCTACAAGAAAGAGCAACCTTCACAACGGTATAACTCTCTACAATTATGCTCTTATTAACCCAAACATTACCTTGGTTGGAAATTTATGTTGATAATCATGTTACTTATTTTATGAAGTGCACATTAAACATTGATCAATAAACGATATGCTTATCATCCCATGCTCTTCTTACATACACTGCGAGATCTTGATAAAATTTTGTAGAGATTACTTCCTCTGATGAATTGCTTGTTTAATTCGTACTTCTGTTGTTTTTGTTCCTCTTAGAAATTTTGTAAGTTTCACATGTCGGTCCATTAAAATACATGATTTTGATGCCTTTTGTCTTGAAGAAAATCTGAAGGTTTCAGGGTTTGGATTTATGAAATCTTGAAAGTTCAGTCAATTACATTTCTAAAAATTATAAACGTTGATTGTTTGGATTTATGAAAATTTTCACAGTTCAAACAAGTTCTTTTCTGAAAATTATGAAACCTTTGATTTTTGGGATTTATAAAAATTTTGAAGTTCAAATAATTTTATTTCTGAAAATTATGAAACTTTGATTGTTTGGATTTATAAAAATTTGGAAGTTCAAGCAATTTTATTTCTGAAAATTATGAAACTTGGATTGCTTTGAGTTGTGAAAATTTGGAAGACTTCATCATGCATGGGTGCTTAAAGAATATGACGTATCAAATGTGTGTCATTTAGATGTTTGTTGTGCTATAGGTAGAGTTGAGGCTTCATGACCCAAACTTTTTTATTTTTTCATAGTTACAATCATATAATTTATATATTTCAACTGAATGGATTCATTCTCCTACCAAGTTTTTGGTGAGATTTTGCGAGGTAAATCTGATCGTGGTCGAGGTTTTGGATGATTGCAAGAGTCATTTTAAAGTGAACAAATCAAACGATATCAAATTTCGCGTCGGTGAACAATCTATCTCTCCTACATGGTGTTATATGGATCATCGAACGGAGCTATATGTTGGAATGTTCGTGGTTAAGAGCGATGATGAGAAAAACATCTAGTACGCGAGAATAGTATTGTGTCTCTTTATCCGTTGAATATGGGAGGTGTAAGAGTGAGATAACACCCGCTAACATTTAGTAAAGAGTTGCCCTTATTTTTCAGGGTTTGTTGATGGTTCTAAGCCCTAGAAATGTGACAAATCAATGAACAACCTCATTTATAAAATTATAAAAATTTAACTAAACCTCTTTTTCGGTATGAAAAATTGTATTTCATATGATAAATGAAAAGTTTAAATTATCTTTATGGCTGAAAAAATAAATAATTTTGAGTCTTATCTATGGCAAGTTCATATGTCAGTCACATAGGCCGGACTGAGGAATACCCCCCCCCCCCCTAGTTGCCATGCTGACAACTTTTTATCCTATGTTGGGTCTCTCATACATAGTGCTGACAGTTGCCTGTGAATGTCCCATGAGAATTGTTAGGTTTCGGTCCTGATTCTGGCCTCTCCCTTGACTACAATTCTTATGCAAATGGCAAAATAGTAACATTGCATGTATAAACAAGATATATGCAGTAAAGCGGTAGTAAAAGATAATGTGCAGTAAAAAAGAGTGATAGTATGTACCTGTGGCCTCTGACTCTGGTGCAAAAGGGTTATAATTACAGGAAAAACATGCAAATATTATGAAGAATTAAACAAGCACGAAAGACATGAACATATGTGTGAATAAAAGATCAATTGACACATATATGAAATATTGAAACTGTGTATAAGAATTTTATTAAAGGGAAACTCAGAGTCAGAGTTGGAGCCCTGACAATTTTCGAGGGGCATCCATATGCAACTATCAATATCATGCACAAGAGACTCAACACAAGGTAAAAAACTGTTAGTATGGCAATCGGGGTTGAAGGTAATTCTCAATCGAGCCTATTTGACAGACATATGAACCGCTAGGAGTAGAACTTAAAATTTTCAAATTTTTTCGGTCATAAAGATAATTTAAAATTTTTATTTTCTCATACAAAATATAAATTTTTATGTAGCAAATGCGGTCATGTATTTTTTTTGTAAATGAGATAATTCATAAAGCAGTCACATTTTTGGGGCTTAGGATCACCAACAACCCCCTAAAGCTTAGGACAACTATTTACCCTATGTTAGAGGGTAGTATGCCACTCCCACACCCTCCCGTAGGCATCACGCAAGGAGCTATAATACTACTCTTGCGTACCTTGATAACCTTATCATCATCACTCTTCCCACAAAACCTTCCAACTTATAACCCCGCTCGATGATTCATGTACCGTCGTGTAGAAAAGATTGTTCACTGACATGAACATTGATGTCGTTTGGTTCATCCGCTTTACAGTGATTTGCAATTATCCAACACCTCAGTCACGACCAAATTTACCTCACAAAGACACACCAGAAAGTTGGTATGAGAAAATGACTCATTCAATTTACATAGATAAATTGTATGATTGTAATTATGCAAGTATTAAAAGATTTGAGTTTCATGATCCTATTCAAGTCTCAACTCTATCCATAGCAACGATGAATATCAAACATTGTGCATATTTGATACACACCACTATTTAGGCAAAAATGTATGATGAAGTGTGCCAAATTTTCACAACTTAAAACAATTGAAGTTTCATAATTTCCCGAAATAAAACTTTAAACTTCAAAGTTTTCATAATTCAAAGCGATCGATGTTTCATAATTTTTTGAAATAAAATTTTAAACTTCCAAGCTTTCATAATTCAAAACATTCGAAGTTTCATAATGCCCAAAATGAAATTGTTTGAGCCTCTAAATTTTTATAAACTCAAACTCTAAAACCTTCGTATTTTCATATCACAAAGGACTTTCTTGTAGAAAGGGAATTCATATATTTCATCCAAATCTCTCAGTGTATGTAATAAGAGCACGATATGCTAAACATTTCATTTATTGATCAATGTTTAATGCTCACTTCATAAAATAATTGACATGATTACCAACATACACTTCCGATCAAAGTAAAATTTTTGAGTTAACAAGAGCATAATTAGAAAGAGTTATACATTTGTAGGACAAGACAATCCTTTGGTTGTTCTTGCTCGTAGTACTTCTCATGCAACTAGAGAAGCGCTTGAGTTTCAACAGCTCAAGTTTGATTTTAAACAACTCAAACAAACGTCAGCGATGATTAACAAGCATTACGGAATTCAACTCCAAAAGATCTATGAATATATGCAGTAAACACATAAAGATATTTGTAGAAGCATGTATTAGTTTAGAACTTAAAGTTATAACTTATGAAGAGCTTGTGATTGAGAAAAAAGTAGCATCTACATGCATATCACCACTCATATGCATTTATATATCTAACATCGGAACTCCAATTTCTACATACATGCCACCGCACAATTTCATTGTATTTACATTTCTAACACCTAAAGATCGATATTTTCATGGAGTTATGAAACCAAGCATGAAAAGTGCTCACTTTTTTGTTGTAGTGATATCTTTGATGTGTCATTAAAATTTAGAGCACTAGTTTGTTAATATGAAGGTGTGGGCATTAGATATGCAAATACATAAGAATTGTGTGCTATGCATGTAAATGCCCCCAAATTTTAATACTATTAAAATGATTCTAACTGAATAAGCATAGGACGGATATCACATGCATCTCTATATGCGGCGTTCGATCCTGACCGTAGATCATGAGATCTACGATCATGATATATTTTAGTAGGTCCCACCTAAATTTTTTTTTATAAAAAAAAACTGAAATATATTCTGACCGTAAATCACCGTGATCTGCGATCAGGATCGGACACCGCATGCAGAGATGCATGCAGTGTCCATATGCAATAATTTCTCCAGCAAGTGACACTTCTAATAATCGAACCAATAAAAAAAAACATTAACAACAATTTAGTTGAAAGAAGACTCACCTACATACCACTTAATTTCTATGTATTTACATTCCTAACACTTAAAACTTCAATTATTGCATACATACCACCTCCCTCATCTCACTTTTTTTAAAAGTTTAAAATGATGATATTTTTATTATGCGATATGAAAATCTTAGATTCTATAAATGTAAAGAACAATTTTTTTGTAAATACAAAAGAATTGTGTGGTATGCATGTATATGCCCATGTAATTAATTTAGAACCTGTGTTAAATCATTTTTTTAATTCCTCCACAAAACTGGAACCATCTCTCTTTATCTCCTGCAGAATTTTTATTAGAAATACTTTTCACAACATAAAAATTTAAAAAAAAAACTCACTCAATGAGAACAAAAGCAACATGAAAAAGAAGATGAGACTCATCAAGACAAGATGGCTAGAAAACAGATTCCACTCCCGATTTATATAAACAGTTTGATAGCAATACAATACAATAGCTGAAAGAAGAATCCTGAGCTTCAACTTTTTTTGACACGACAAAAGCACGACAAGGAAAGGGACACCGAGTAGGATGCAGAAGGCAGAGAGACCGGAGAACTAGAAAACAGATTCCACTTCTGATTTATATAAATAGTTTGATAAAAACACAATACAATGCCTCGAAGAAGATGTTTGAGCCTCAAGTTTCTTCGATGCAGCAAAAACACCACAAGAAAAAAAGACGGCAAGAAAGAAAGACGGCAAGCGGGGTGAAAACTGTCCCGACACTAGGATAAATTATTGTATACGGGCACCACATGTATCTCTGCATGTGGTGTCCAATCGAAATATTTTAGTTTTTTTTTTAAAAAATTTAGTGGGGCCCACCGAAATACATCCTCATCGTAAATCAGGCTCGGACACCGCACGCAAGAGATCCGTATGGAATAATTTTTCCGACACTAGGGCTTTGGTCGATTGAGTTGGGTGAGTTGGGGTTTTGAGTAAGTGTGTCGTGAGGTTTATACGGCCATTTTTTTCTTTTTTAATTTATTTTTTATTAGTTATTTTTTTCTATTTTGTTTATTATTTAAAAGCATATATTTGAGCATTATTTGTCCATGCACGAAATTATATTAATATAGGTGTCCTTTTTAGATAAAATCAACATTCCAGACACGCTCACCCAGTCTGTTTTGTCATCCGGGGTGCTCTGCGCATGTTCGTCGATGATTGGGTCAATTTATGTCAAATTCGTGTGCGGGCGGTGAATGATGCTCGTCCATCCCATCAGAGTCATTTAACAGGCAGAAATGCTAACCGGTCTTTGCTTGTGCAACCACCAAAGTCAAGCAGACCGCACTTGGCCGAAAGTCATTTGTCGCACGACATGGGGTTTTTCTATAGCTTTTTCTAATTCTTATGGGCACTCAACCTGAGTTTCAATATATCGGTTTTAATCGGCTCAACTAAATGCTGATGATTTGAATCCATCCATATGAGACTACAAGAAGTCAAGAAATGACTCAAATTTCTAAAAAGTGTGGGTCCCGGTTTTAGTTATCTATAAGAGTCAAATAAGAAATCCTAAGGCTAGATCTTAGGCTCTATAGAAGGAAACAAACGTCACAAAAAATGAGGTTAACATCATCTAATTACAGGATTTCCCTACTGACTCTCCTAAAAGTCTAGTGTTGACCCACACAAGTTTGAAATCTTAGTCATTTTTTGACTTCTTGTACTTTCATGGGTGTGGTTTCAAATCCTCAACATTTGGTTGAGTCGAGCGGAACTAATATATCGAAATTTAGGTCGAGTTCTCATAAGGATTGATAATGCCTTAGAAAGATCTTTTGAGACTTAGGGGTTTTGGATCTTCGAGGCAGCACACATTCATACACACCCATATACACAACACATATAAACGCCACAACACATACAACATACACATACATTCACACACATACACCACACAAACACCACGATTCACACACAATTCACTAATCGACACCAAAATCAAATTTAAAACAAAAAAAAAACCTCACAACACAAATCTGAGAACCTTTTAATGCATGTGATGAGCGACTTGTTGTTGTGAGCGTTCTACTAAACTCTAGTCATTGCTTGGGTGAAGACCGATCACACACATACACGACACACAAACACGACGATTCACACACAATTCACTAATCGACACCAAAATTAAATTAAAAAAAAAAACTCACAACATGAATTTGAGAACTTTTCAACGCGTGTGACGAGCGACTCACTACCGTGTGTGTTTTACTAGACTCTGGTTGTCGCTTTGGCGAGGACAGATCGACATTTGGCTCGTTAAACGGCTCCAGTCGGACTAAATAACTTCATTTGTCACAATGCACGCAAGTCAAACTTAAATTAACTTGATTGTCAACAAACTTACCCGGACAGCCCTGAATGACGAGACTGATAGCGCGAGTGTCTGGAACGTCGATTTTATCTAGAGGGGACACCCATTTTGCTATGCTTTCGCGCACAGGCAAATGATGCGTGAATCTAAGCTTTTAAATCTTAAAGCAATAATAATATTATTATAAAAAAGAACAAAACCCCTTTATAAACCTTGTGCACATCCCCTTCAAAACCCCAACTCCCCATTCGATCGAAGCCCTCCCCATTCGGTGGATACCCTAGCCGACACTCCAATTCGCTAATGCCCTAGCTTTCTGTCACTTGTTTTTTTCTTCACCCTGCTCACCGTCCCTTGTTGTGTTTTTGCTGCGCCGAGGACAATTGAAGTTTGGGTGTCTTCTTCTTCGTCTCTCTAGCCATCTCTCCCCCTTTTTGTGCTTTTGTTGTGCCGAAGAAAATTGAAGCTCGGGCGTCTGCTTCCATGCATTGTATTATTTTTTTTATTAAATTGTTTATATAAA
>NEWO01000029.1:2186303-2200676 GCA_003013225.1 Phalaenopsis aphrodite
GCAGCAAGTGGTGATGACGTTCGCAACCAACGCGACGGTATAACCTTTAAAGCTCTCACATTTGATATTTATTTGAATGTACCTGCAGAATCAAGGTTTGGGTTTTTCAAATGGCATGTTTCTTTCCAAGATAATTGTTTGCATGAGTGTTCTTCTGCTAAGACAAATATAGTAAATTGAATGATGGAATACCTACAGGTGCGTGCAAAGAAACGATTTGGTTAACTTCCTTTATAAGTTGATTTGGTTAGATCTAGAATTCTTGAATGCATTGGAATATCTGAATTAAGGAATTTTTTTATTTATCTTATGTATAAATGATTTGACGTTATAATATTCATAATCCACCAAATTATTAAGCCTGGCTTGGGTTATGAACTTAAACTTTTCTTTGTGCACTCTACATGTCAATGCATAACCTTTGTTTCTATCTTGTATATGTGGGAGAAGTATATATGTTTTATGAAATAGACTTCCTCATTTCGTGAGTTAGAATGACTTGATTAAATTTATGTTAGTTGGTGCATATAAAATAATATTAATTGTGAAATTTTTGTTTAAATGAACACATATCACATATCGGTCATGTTTGAAAAAGCATGTCATGCAGGCTTGTTAAAAATTTCTTTGATTTGAAACAATTATATAGAGTATATTCATGTGGTTAAGTCCTTTATGACTTAAATAGTTTGCTAAAATTTTGTCCTATCAGAATTAATCGTCAAAGTATGTTCATGAGAATATGAGATCGATATGCTCTTAAATAGTGAGTTTTTTTCTTCCTAGATACAATTCGTTATAGACGAGTACTTTTAAATATCTGTCTTACAAACCATACAAATCTCATGTATTACATACATATAAACCCAATATGTGGGGTTAGCTAAATGTATCTTTTTTCTTTAGTGTCTATTGAGTGTCGTATTTTTTATTTAATTCTAACATATTAAGATCATTTTTTATACATGTCTAGGTCATTTTAGGTCTAGATCTACCTTTCTTAACTCAAGCCATATCTAAAACATCTACTCTTCTAAAAGAGCTATTAGATGGTTGACGTTTAAATCTTCTTTCTCCATTGTGTCCTATTGAGTGTCATATTTTCATCTAATTATAATAGAGTAGGTTCTTTTTTTTATACAACATGCCTAGGTATTTTTCAGGTTTACATCAATCTTTCTTAACATAAGTTAAATCTAAAACAATTATTTTGAACGAATAAGGTTATCAGATTGTTGACATTTATGATGACAAGATGCATGTAAGCCAACTCTCTCTAATCTTACCTGTCATTGGCGCAAAACCAAACCTTTCATGGATATATTAGTTTCAAATTTTGTCTTTAAGCCTAAAGCCACTTATCCTCCCAAGCATTCTTATTTGCAAAGCTCAGTTTTCTTCTTCTCTTTCATAGGTTAACATATGTAAAACTTAAACTTCATTTTTAGCATTAAAACCACAATGAATATGCATTACATATCTAACTACTAAACTTCAAATTTCAAATATTCATAAAAAAACTTCAAATCACACATAAAACCACATAAATTCTATGCATTACAGATCTAATGCCAAAACATCAATTTTAAATAAAACAACAACTTAAAAACCACAAATCTCATGAGAGGAGCGGCTTATGAGAGAAAAAAAACGTTTATCTAAAGCTAAAAAAATGAGAATTACTTTGTCGGAGTCACTATTTGGCCGGTGGAAGAACGCCCTGAGTCATTAGACTGCTCGGTGGAGGGGAAGTCTCATTGGAGTCACTGGAATCGATAGAGCTAGAAGATTGAAATAAAGAGTGGGGAGAGAATGAACCCCTTGACCAAAGGAAAATATGTTGAGATTTTCATACCTATTTTACACTGATTTTGATGATATTGCACTTTAAATAAATGTATTTTTGATGTTTTGCTGCAGGTATGTTGAATTATGGTCATTGGAGCAAAAATATACAAAAAAGAGAGAATTTGGAGCAAAAAAGACCAAAATATGAAGATTTGATCTTGGGCGCCGACGGCGGGCTCGACACCGCTGACGACGGGTTTTTCCCAAGAGTCCAGAATTAAATATTCTAGAAGGTCGTTGACGGCGCCATCGAGGCCGCCGACGGCGCCATCGAGGCCGCCGACGGCGAGCACATCTGTTCTCTCAACAGATGCATTGAATGTGGACGATTTTTAAGGGACGCTTGGGCAACTCTTGAAAACTCTTCTACAACTTTAAAAGAAACATTTGGAGGGCGAAAAAGGGGTGCCTAGGGGTGTCAGCTGAGTTTTTGTTGTTGGTGGTGCCCATTAGAGTGTAGAGAGTGGTTAGTATTGTGAGGAATTCTTCGAGAGATTGTAAAAGTGGAAGGAAAGTGAGAGATTTCTTCATCCTTACCGCTTCAAAGGAGAATTCTATGTGCTGTAAAGAAAGGAAGAGAATCAAAGGAACTTCGATGAGTTTGCTTGGGAAGGAATTAGAGATAAGTTGTATTCTTTCGCTCTTTTTCTCTGTCTTTCTCATTGTCTTGAGATTTTGTGAAATGATGATTTGAATTGGTTGTGCCATGAGAATGTTAAAGAAGTTGTGATGATCTTTTCACTTCAATCTTAATTTACTTTCAATCTGGTCAATTGATTTGTTAAAATATGTTGAGTTTTACAACTAAAGTGAAGATTACATCCAAGATTTAGTGAGGACAAAGTCCTTAAAAGTTGGGTGCAAATAAATAGGGAAATAAAAATTATTGGACGTAGAATTGGAGATTTTAGAGTGACAGACTAAAGTCTTCAGTTTGGTCCTATCGTTTGGGTGCTTAAGTGTAGATGTTAGCCCTCAGACGAGGGGAACGTGGGAGCTCCGAAGTGAGAGCCGGTATCCTCCCAGCCTAGCCGCAGATTCAGTAACCAAACATAGGATTAGTCAATGTTCTTTATGTCTGGTCCAAAGGGTAAAGAATATGTATGCTCCTATTTGACAAAATACAATTTGAACTAATTCAATTTATCCATTCACTTAAATTTCTTGCCAATGAGAATAATGCTTTCTTATATGTTGAACTTCACATTAGAAACTTTATTAGTAGAATTAGTTAATTAAGAGTTTATTAAAATTATAATTTTATTTCAATTGTCTATTAGTGACAAATATGCAGTTTGAACTATATTGTTGTGATTAAGTATTGATTTTTTTAAATCTTAGTTCGTAGCCTCTAATATTACTCCCTGTGGGATCGATATCTAGGACTCCATTAGAGTCTTGTATTACTTTAGCGATATGTATACTTGCGTTGATAAGTGTGACTTTGCAATTATTGAATATTTTATACACATCTTTATCAAATTTATAATCATTGTCATGTTTTTGGCGCCGTTGCCGGGGATTTAAATCTTCTCTTATATTTTTAAGCATATATAAAGTCGTTGTCACCCCTGTCGCGTGGGCATAATATTTTAGGGGAATTGTGTTAATTTTGCACCGGCTAATTAAATTCGGACACTATGAAGTGAACGTATTTTGTTGCATATATTGACGCAAATTGATTGCGTCAATTTTTTCTGACGCAAAGGGTGACACAAAACCTTGCAACTTACATAGGTTTCATGTCCGTCATATGTTGAACACAAATCTAAAGCTATTTTTATTGTCGAAAATGTTTGAACGCAAATTCCAATGCTATTTGATTGGTTTCCTGTTGTCGATAGCCACCACCCCCTTCCCCCTCTTATAAATTTCTCAGGAAAAAAAAAAGTAAAAACCTTCTGCTTTATTTTTCAACGATAATATATGTTTCGCTAGAAGATTTTAAGAGTTCAAAAAGACGAAAAGGTTAGGAGGGCCACGTCTTAATGAGAAATAGAAAACTATTACCCTTATATTATGAGTGTGTTTGAAGCAGCTTGTGCGTTTTAGAATAAGCTGCCGACCCGCGGTCTGCGTTTAGTGTAAAAATTCAAACGCAGTTTCGAATAAGCTGGCGAAACACGCGAACCAAACGGTACGACGGCTTTTTGAAAACGCCCCTGCCCTTATAAGCTGCCCCAAACTGGCCCTAAGTATCTGTATCATTTCTTCCAATGAGTGGTGGACGGCTACTCTAAAAGAAAATTGATTAATTTAATTTAATTTTGTGTCAAATAATAAATTTCTATTGATTTACAATGATTCTCTCATGATAATTAAAATGCTAACATTAAATTTATAAGTATATGTTTAGAAATTGAAAATCAAACTAAACGAAAAAAACTTCAAATATCTACAAACATTTTATAAATATGTAAATTTTCATATATTGTACATATAAAGTGAAGTAAAATAAATTTACCTATGTAAGGATTTTCATCTTGTTTTGGGTTTCATTGGACGCATGAGCTTGGCCTGCTTTGATAACTGACAACTGTTGTAGTGTAAAGACCCTAATATGTCCATAGGATTAGGGCCCCAACCTAGCTAGAGAAGCCAAGAAAGTGACAATGCATTGCCACATAGTAGTTGAGAGTTTAGTTTCTTTCAATTAGATCACATATTCAAATCACTCATATTATTTTTTGGGCTCAACTTGTCCTTAAAAAAAATTTAAAAAAAAACTATAGATTACATTTAATATCTCATTTTAATTATATTGATTTCTTCATTTGATTCCCTCTGTCCTTGAACTTTAATTTTCTCGAAGATTATATTTAATATCATATTTAAAATCTCAATTTAATTATATTGATTTCTTCTTCCTATTGACTTTGATTAGTTCCAATAATAAGAAAGATGAAGTTTAACAAGTTTTTTATTTATATAACTTATTAAAAACTAAAACAATATTAATTATTTTGAATCTCCTCTTTCGACAAATTGATCGGAAGCAGATTATTCAAGTTGTGGTGGATTCAATCTCTTTGTTGATACACATATTAAATTGTCTGATTTCTGTCATTATATATTTGTACCATTGACTGCCTCTTTCTAGCTGCAAGCATTCTCGGACACCATACATTTGAATGGCTCATTTACTGAAAACCCCATTCTTTATGTATTTACACATGTAACATCTAAAACCTTACTTTTTTTTCTTTTTTTTACATTGATACCCTTCAAGTCTTTCATATTACATAAAAAAATATCATTGTCTTAACTTATAAAAAAACTGAAATGTACTTTCTCATAGTTATATGTATAAGTTTAAATTTTAGACATGTAAATACAAAAGAATCAAATGATATGTATGTAAATGTAAACCTTCTCATAAAATATTGCCACAAATGAAGAACAAGTGAATGAAAAGCAGTATAAATACGTAATAATGGGAGGCAAGCAAATTCAGAACGAAGCAGTTGCATGCAAGCCATGGCTTCCTCAAGCAGGGCTATTGCCAGCCTCCTGTTCTTAATAGCCTTGATGAGCCAACTAATTACTCCAGCGGTCTCCTTTCGCTCTTATCTAGGCAACGGGGAATTATTGGTGCAGAACGACTTCATTATTAGCTCCGGCTTGACACTCACGCTGCGCGATTGTAAGCTCGAATTCCGTGACCTTTCCTATAGCCTGGTCTGGAAATCAGACAACAAGGAAGTTGGGAAACGCTGCACGGCCGGTTTGAATGGTGATGGCTTGCTCGTCATTAATTCTGGAACAAAAGATGTCTGGAAAAGCAAAAACAAGAGTGGAGGCAAGTTTCCTTTTAAGGTCATCATCAAAGAGGACGAGCCCTATGCTGCAGAGATCATTGACGACAATAATGAGGTTCTGTGGTCCAGCATTAAGGGCAACAATTAAAGCTTAAAATCTTAAAATGCTCATTTGTTCTAATCAACTAAAGTTGTTTGTCATGATGCTTCTGTTTATGCCTCCTTTATGTATCCAAGCTTTTCTGAAGTATAATTGTGTTATGTTATGAAAAAAGAATGAATCAATAAAGACTGGCATTTATTCTTTTTTTTTTTTGGTTGATTAATTTTAGTTTTCGATCCGAGTAATTTGAAATTTAGTCTCAAACGGCACATAGCTTGCCTCATTTTATTTTTGTTCTTTAGGTTGTGCATGTGTGACTTGATTATGAAAATAGCTGACTTTCTTGATTAATTACTTGATTCTAATTAAATTATATTATTAATTAAGATTGATTTGACTCATCAGTTAAAATATAGCTAATTAAATGTTTATAATAATTAAGACATGTCAAATTAACTGGTTTTAAATGTTAAAGTGATTTCACGTTAAGAAATGAAATTCAAAAAATAATTAATTTGATTCTATGTGAAATGACCCAATGCATGGTAAAAAATTATTTGCCGGACATTCAAATAGATGAGGTGGCCAATGAATCTGTTTTTTCGTGTCTAATAGGAAAAAATATTACTCGCGGACAAGATATGTGCAGATAGATGCGGATTTGATAGTATTGTAATGATATTTGCCACAATACCACCAATCAACACATGCCAATTCTACACCTAATATTTGCTCTTGGTGGGATTAAGCCTCACCCAATATCTCATGAGAAAAGCAAAAGTTCCAACCATATCATTAACAATTTTCAAATTGCTCATTGAGGAAAATATCATCCACATAGCATTGAAATGCTTTTCTGAGAGTGGAAATCATATATTTGTAATTGAAGGTTTCGTTGCTCCTACATATGCTCTTTTGTCCTCATAATGAAGTTTCATTTGATGATATCCAAAGAAAATGACAATAAAGCTTAACCTTGACAATGCAACAAATTTCCTTTTCAAAATCTGAATTACACTCTCTATCATCTTCTTCATCAAAATTTTGTTTATCCACTGTCGCATGACTTGCAACTATCTATTTAATAATACTACTCAATATCCTCAAACCAAATATCTAGTAAAAATTTGGCACAAGCTTTGTCTGCCTGGAAATAATCATAATTTTGCATTATATAATAAAACATGTTGTCATGTCTCAAAATTTTTAGTAAAAATCTTCCGATCATGCCACATCATCATCTTTTATTTATAAATCTTAACACTTTCATAAGATTCATTTATTATCTGTTCAAGCTCATTTAATTACAATAGTTTTTTACTCACTAGCATCCTTTACAAAAATTGTAATTAATTTTTTTAATAGCCCAATATGGTTTATTCTCTAGTTCAACTAGTGAATGACAGGTTTTTCCAACTACTAGCTTATATGGGTACATTCCTATAGGAGTTCTATATGCAGTCCTATAAGCTCACAAAGCATAGTCAAGTTTGACAGACCAATCCATTTTTGTTGGATTCACAGATTTTTCTATTATTCTTTTAATTTCAAGATTGGATAGAATCATTATATATTCAAAATACTATCAAAATTTTCTAAATCAAACACAACAACATAATGTTCAAAACAAAAACACACAGATAACTATCGGTTGTCTGCCACAAAGCGTTTGGTTTAACGTCGTTAGTCAGATGTAACCAGTGCTTATTCGAGTTGAGCCAACAACAAAACATCATTTAGGGTTTCAGCCTGTGACCATTCACTTTGAATATTTTCTCAGTTTTAGGATCTTTGATATCAACAGCTTCATAGGAATAAACTTTTATCACAATAAATTAGCAGTATCATCCAATTAAAGAATAAATTTCACAACCTCAATGCTAATTGAAATCTTGAATTAATCAACACCTTGCAAAAGTTAAAACACTTATGGATACTCTTGCAGTAGAAGGTTCACAGATTGAGAATACCACCAATATACATGTACACATAAGAATGTGTCTGCACAAATCTCAAAGAGATGGGCGACCCAAGAAGGAAGTATGACCGATCAGATGTAACAATAAAAAATCGCTTTCAGATGAGCAGTAATAAAAAAAAATATCTTACCGAATGATTGATAGAAGATGTCAAAAAGAAGTCCCTCATGACAGTCATCATTCTTCAGAACAATCGATGAAAAGCACTCCTTTGGATCCTAAATCGATCTAACCAAGACCTACCAAATCATCAGCGATTATTATCGATCGAATATGTCCCGATTTTTATTACATACAAATAATTTAATAAATTATTAAAAAGCCATGCTAAAAGATTAATGACCTTGGATTAATCTGTACTTTTATAATATTATGACCTATGTCTACAAATAGGGGTTCATATGGAGGTAACGCCCCCGCGGTATGGTACAGGATAATTTTGTAATTACATATTGTACACTGGGGTTATATATATATATATATATATATATATATATATATATATATATATATATATATATATATATATATATATATATATATATATATATATATANATATATATATATATATATATATATATATATATATATATATATATATATATATATATATATATATATATATATATATATATATATATATATAACCCTAATAGGATGTATTGTTTTCAAGAAATCAAAAGAAGTCGTCGCTCATTGCTCTCAAGGATGTAGACACATTGCCAAATCTCGTTAAATCCTTGTGTTTGTTCTTGATTGTTCTGTTGTTTCTTGTGTTTCATTGTTCTAATTTCTCAACAATAAAGGACACATTTTGCTTGTTTGCTACCTTTCCCTCTCTCTCTCTTAATTGCCACTTAATAGATCGTTCCATTCCTTGGGCGTGTTTTTCGGACAATCTCGAATTCAACATTCTTTAAGGTGCGGTGAGCATAGAAACATGTTATAAACTAGAAGAAGAACTGAACAATAACAACAAGGAGAATCTAGTCAAAGCAACAAAGGGGAAATGCCATGTTTCTGAAAGTTCATGGAAGAATTTGTTTAACAAGAGTTGCAAAACTTGTGAACTCAGATCATCAACCAGATGTCAGGACAGTTCGTTGAGATCATTAGGGCGGTTGCTGTCCTAGCAACACCCCTCATTCAAGTTGGAGAGCCAACACGGCGAGGAAAACATAACACTCAGATCATCAACCAGATGTCAGGACAATTCGTTGAGATCATTAGGGCGGTTGTTGTCCTAGCAACATCCTCGTTAAAGTTGGAGAGCTAACACGGCAAGGAAAACATAACACGAAAAGCCCATGATTTTATTGAGAAAAATGAGTTGACACAGTTTCTGTACTCAAATGTATAACACATTGATAAAAAATAAAGTGTAAAATCTCCTCATGGAGTTGGATTGTATAGATGTGCATAAAACAAATGAAGATTTACATGCATACTACTCAATTCCAGTATATTTACATATCTAAAACTTCAATTTTTTCATACATGCCACCTTAGCTACGCATGAAAAGGTGTTTCAATTTCTAAGGTTAAAATCATGGCATTATTTATGTAATATGAAGGATTTGGTAGGTATAAATGTAAACAAGTTCAGATGTTAGCTAGATATGTAAATACATTGCAATTTGGTGGTATGCATGTATTATAAATTCAGATATTTCTCCTCTTATAATGTCTGTTCTTCTGCCAAGTTCCATACTTTTAGCTCATCGTTCAAAGGAGGTAGCCGTTGTTTGTAAAATTATATTTTTTGGTGAATGTAACAATTGTTTTTTGTGGCATTAAATATTTGCAGATTTTAACCGCCTGTTGACTTAACTGAGAAGCCACAGCTTGAAAGAGAGTCGGCAACTGAATTCATTTCGTATTTGATAATTGCCACATCATTAAATTGACAAAATTATATTACATCATAATGACATCCGGGGACAAATGAAAAGAATTCCAATTGCATCCTCAACCTGCAACACGATGACGAGCCTGTCATCTACAATACTAATGACAACATTGGAGCTTGTAATTAAATGTTTATGTAAAATTTAGCGGCATAATCTTTGGGAGAGTAGAATTATATGAAGTTAAGGCTCTAACAATCTTAATTAATTGGAGTTTGTATCTAAAATAGTTATTAAATTATTAATTTTACAATAATTATATAATAATAACATCTTTAATGATGAGAGTGTCATCGATCATCAAATAAGGAGTATTCATATCTTGAATATGTGTATCCTATTTTTCAAGAAATAATGGTATCATCTCAAATAAAGAGTATCATCTCGTTTCTCTTCAAATTTGAAAAATAAAAAGGTTTTTATCGTTGATGGTAAATTCATTGCATTCAAGAGACCTTATAATTTTCTTTGGAAAGCTTGGCAAAGATCATCCATGATTTTTAAACTTTCTATCATGTTTAAGATGCAACAAGAAAATAAAATTAAAAGAGATCGTTGCATCATAAGCCCAATCAAGTTCACTTCTTTGACTTGATTTTTTTTTTCCTTAACATGGGTGGCATCATACATCCTAATCAAATTGCTCAAATAACACCAATATGAGGTCCAATGCATATCTACTATATGTTTTATTGTATTTATTTGAGTTAATCCATTATTATTTTCTAATTCATTAAGTTTAATCATTTTTACAATTTTTGTTATTTGAACAATTTTCAACTTATAATATGTTTTACAAGTTCAAAAAAACTAAATTAATTATACTCTACAAATATGTGAATAATTAACAAACTGAAAACATTCAATATCAATTATATTATATGTGCAAAATAATGAATATAATATTCAAATTTATATATAATCATTATTAAACAAAACTTATCAATAAATCTTAATGCAAATATCATTTACTCCCATTTTGATTTATCTCGAGTTTCATCATGTGAATCCCCTTAAGTAGGATGAAATTGAACTCTTGAACATTGAGGTAACTTTTGGTGGAGAAGTAGAATTTCATTAGAAACTCTAAAGCTAAGCGTGCTCTCATGGGAACACTCCTAGGTCGAGTAAACTGCTAGGAAGTTACACCAACGGGGCAAAATTTTGAGGTCAAATGAACAAAGTGGACAATAGGTTGATGGATAAGAGTTTGGGCCATCACAAGTAGTATGTGAGCATGTCAAAAGACAGGAGTTAAGCGTCATACAAAACACAGTACTACATCATGGGAGACTCCTTTTGAACCTTAGGCCCGACAAAAGTGCTACATGCATGGTTGGAGCCACCACTTGAATCTGTCGTGGTCACTTCTAGAATCATATATGTCTGGTGGGTGATTATGGGATACGAGAACGTTGGTTACTTAAGTAGGTCTGTTTTACATCAATTGCAACATAATATTTTGAATAGTGGATTTCAACTTGTATAAATTTTTAAATCTTATTTGAAAATATAGATAAAATATTTATTGTATTCTAGGAGATGTAGGAAAAAGATTTGGAGAAACATTTTATAACACCATTCATTTAATGAAATAATTATAATCATTGTGATGAATTGTTTTAACTATTTATAAAAATGTTATAAATTTAAGATATATTAATTCTTAATTTATAATTATTAAGCATTTAAATTTATAGGAGGCAATATTTTTAGTATATTATATAATTATAAAGAGTTAGCAAAAAGCTAGGAGGACAATTGCCTCTCCAACTCCCCATAACACCCCAATGATACAGAATGAGAGAAAAGAATTGCCCTCAACTCTTAAACTATTCATTAACATATAAAGACATTTCAAAAATAAAGCCATAAACATGAACGCCACATTCATGAGTCGTTTTATTATTAACTTCATCAACTATATGTATGACACTAGAATATGGATATCATGTACTAAGGATTGGATGAGGTTTGAGTTTCCCAAATAGCATTGTTTTGGTTGTCGTAGATGACAACATTGTGGTCTGCCTGTAATATAAGACGATATTTTTTCCAGGTCTTCTTATTAGTCTTACTAGACCAGATCGCAACTCCACTACTATTATATATGCAGAGGTTGCCATCATGTTGTAGCTTCAAGCCGCAGCCGGCATCCATTCCTTCAGTCCACGTCCACCAAATTTTTTGCTTATTGGAGTTGCGGAGGACAAGGCTACAGTCTCTTTCCATGGTGAATGTGTAGCCAGCTCGCTCTAGAGACTTCCCCGGCCTTAGCCATTCGCCGGATTTCAAACTGCGGCGACAGGACACCGGTGTAGCCTGGAGGATTAACAAGGCTATCGTGGATAGTAGGAGAAATGTGAACCAGCTGACGGTGGAGGAAGCCATGGTAGATGCTTAGGAATTAGTAATTTGGGCTCTAATGGCCTCACGCCTTTCATTAAGCTTCTTTTCTATGCTTATATATACGTGCTCTGTTGATGTGACAATTATTATATATTGATGAAGTTGAGGCGTCACAAATTGGAGAAAACATCATGCACAGAATTTGAACGCATCCAAATATCGTGCACCGTTATATAATATGTGCACGGAGTTCACGTGCAAACAGACTCTGATTGTTGTTTGTTTAGAATAAAGAGATGACATAACAAACAAAATAAATACATATGTTTTTAGAAGTTCTCTGTTTTTTAGTTGAATGACAGCAAGCAAACAAAAACAAACTTTTCTAAGAGACCATTAATTGCGTGAAGGGAAATTTAGGTACATAGTGCACATTTTTTATGTATTTATTTATCTGATCACACCTAATTAAACTTTTATATTTACTTATATAGCGTTTTAATAGTTTATATCTATACAAGAAAATATATATTATTCATCTTTAAAATGTTATAGTAGATTAGTAGTGTGTTCCTTTTATGAATATGAAAGTTTAAGCGTGCGAAGGTAAATACATGCGAATTATATGTTGTGTGTGTAAATGCATTTTGCATTAATGAAATGAAGGACATTACATACATGCCATATACTTTTTATGTATTTACATATCTAGCATCGAACCATTCATATGTACATGCATATATATACCATATAAATCTTTAACATCACATTCAAAACATTATTTCTGTTATCTATTTCAAAGTGAAATATATATTTTTTATCCATAAGTTTATGGCACCATAGATATTACAACTATAAATATCAAATTTTAGGTGTCAGATATGTATGTGAATTTGCCAAAAAATATTAGAACTTTCTATGACAAGAAGATGAAGGTTTACCAACATATATAGTAAGAAGACGGTCGCGTTCCACCTATATGACTATATATGTATTAGTGAGCTATCTATACGAAGTCCTAAAATTATTAGGTAAATAATTTTCACTATTTTTCAGGAAGGTTTAAAATATGATAAGTAAATAATAGATTTACCAACATACAAACTAAAATTTGAGTTTGAAGATCACTTTTGGAAATTTTTATTGTATATATAGTTTGAAGATCAAACAGATTTCAAATCTGACAAACTTATGGTTTAATCGAGTGTTTTAGAGAGACGAATCCAACAAGTTTGACATTGCTTAAGTCAGACACCATTAAAGCACTAAAATGTTCTCTGAACATTGTCTCATTAATGGAATCTTTTTGAGTTATCTTATAGAGTAACTCGAATTCCTTTCTTATTTGGAAAGAAGCTTTTCCTAGATTCTATAAATAGAGTCTTACTCCCCTCTCAAAAAGGAACTTAGATCTATAGTCAGAAAAAGACCGAAGTTTGAAGGATTTAAAGTTTAGCATCTTTTTTTTGCACCGAAAATCAGACAATTTTCTCCCACTCCTACAATCGTCGACAGCCAACGACCACCACCTATCACCTAGTTAGAGCTTAAAATATATGTTTTTTTTTTTTTTCATTCCAAGAGTGAATAGTCAAAAATAAGAAATTTTATTTTTGAATGGTACAACAGCCTAATCTGTCCAATTCTTAAAATTATTTTGGCTTTACGTAATAACCAAAAAAAAAACATAAATATTGCGCCAATGAGCAATTTCTCTTTTGCCATGTCTGATTTCCTTTAAACCCAAAACTTTCAAAGAAGATTGTTGTAGTTCGTAAACTTTTATATTTTGGTGAATGTAATATATTTGTTTAATTTGTAGCATCATGTGTTTACAAGCTGTGCTCTCCACGGCAGTTAGTCATGTCGGATGCAGCACATCAATCATATTAAATATTTCTAACACCAAGTCAAAAGATATTACGTAAATCATGCATGAATAAGTCAAAAGTTTTTACGTATATATAGTACCCTGAATTATAACCAAATCAGTGTAATTAGCTAGGCAAGCAATTCCCAAACCAAATCCCGAGCACCATTCATGGCCTCCTCCCTCAGCTTTGCCATGATTCTCCTCCTATTTTCCATAGCCATGATGAGCCTTAAAATCACATCAAACCCCATCGGCGCTTATTTGGAATCTGGACAAACGTTGGAGCCAGGGAGCTCCCTATCATATGGTAGCTACACCTTCATCATGCAGCAGGATTGTAATCTGGTACTCTATAATGATGCATTGAACAAGCCAGTTTGGAACACTCAGACCAATGGTATGGGCTCCAATTGTTTCCTCAAGCTGCAACATGATGGCAACCTTGTCGTCTATGAAAACAAAGGTAAAGTTGTTTGGGCCAGCGCCACCAATCACCATAGCCGGAATACTTATTTCCTCGTCCTCCAGGAAGACCACAACGTTGTCCTCTACGA
>NEWO01000029.1:2211331-2298447 GCA_003013225.1 Phalaenopsis aphrodite
AAACCAGAATGACGATACTTTCACCAAATCACTTTCCATTTTTCTTTTCCAACATTTTCGCAAAAGGCTTGCAGTCCAGGGTTGGCCTATCAGCTTGAGGGGAGGTGACAAGTATATAAAAGGTGTTGTAGTGGAAGAAGATGCTATAGTACATAAAACGAAGGAAGATTTACATGCATACTACTCAATTCCTGTAGATTTACATATCTAACACTTAAACTTCAATTTTTACAAACATGTCACCTTGAAAAGATGTATCTCAATTTGAAGGATTAAAATGGTGGCATTTTTTATGTAATATGAAAGATTTGGATGGTATAAATGTAAAAAAGCATAAGTTCAGATGTTAGCTCGATTTGTAAATACATTGCAATTTGGTGATATGCATGTATTATAAATTCAGATATTTCTCATTGTTGGGGTTTTTTTTCAATACTCATTGGAATTCTCAAATTAATTTCAATGACCATTGGAATTCTCAAATTAATTTCAATACCCATTGGAATTCCCAAATTAATTAAAACTCTGTTTTAATTTTAATAACTGTTGGAATTCTTTTGTGTTTTTAAGAGAAATAAATTTCAGAATGTGGTTCATAAAGTGTCTAAGTTCAACACAAGAATTTAGTAACACTCCATAATGTGCTCACATCTATTGAACTTTGTGATGGACAGAGCACTATAAATTAGATGTGATGCTTATTGTTTTGGTCCCTAAGCTTGCTCCTCTTCATTTTACTTGCACCATCGGGTTATGAGTGAGAAAAACTTAAAAGATCTATAACAGAAAATTTGTCGTTTGACTTTTGAGTGTCGACTATGTTCGTATAAGTTATGACTGAAGATATGTATGATCTTATCTCGCTTCCGCTTATCGATTCAAATATGTCTGTGAATCGAGTATGGTATTTAGATATTACACTCCTTCTATAATGTGTGTTCTTCTGCCAAGTTCGATACTTTTAGCTCATCGTTCAAAGGAGGTTTCTGTTGTTGGTAAAATAATTTTTTTGGTCAATGTAACAATTATTTCTTTTGTGGCATTAAATATTTGCAGATTTTGCCCGCCTGTTGAGTTAACAGAGCAACCACAGCTTGAAAAACATAGTTTAGAGTCGGCAACTGAATTCATTCGTATTTGATAATTGCCGCATCATTAAATTAAAAATATGATATTACATCATAATGATATCGGGGGACAAATGAAAAGGATTCCAATTGCATCCTCAACCTGCAACACGATGACGAGCCTGTCATCTACAATACTAATCACAACATTGGAGCTTGTAATTAAATGTTTATGTAATGTTTAGTGGAATAATCTTGAGGAGAGTAGAATTATATGAAGTTGGGGCTCTAACAAACTTAATTAATAGGAGTAATTACAGCATGACAAGTAGCGCAATGAATGCAAATTAGAAGAAGTACTAAATTAATCGCCTTTAAATTAGTCATTGTAAAAACGCACCTTAAATTATGTTTGGCTCTTCTTCATTGTACAAAATCATTAATCATTAATTGTATATCAAAACTCATTGTAATATCAAATAAGGAGTATTCATGTCTTGAATATGTGTATCCTATTTTTCAAAAAATAATTGTATCATATGAAATAAAAAATATCATCTTGCTTCTCTTAAAATTTGAAAAAAAAAATAGTTTTAATTTTTGATAGTAAATTCATTGCATTCAAGATAATTTATAATTTTCTTTGGAAAGCTTGGCAAAGATCATCCATAATTTTTAAACTTTCTATCATGTTTATGATGCAACAAGAAAATAAAATTTGAAAAGATCGTTGCATCATAAGCCCAATCAACTTCATTTCTTTGACTTGATATGTTTTATCCTTAAATAGCTTCTTCTAAAATAACATGGGTGGCATCATACATCTTAATGGATTTTCTCAAAGAACTCAAATATGAGGCATAATGCATATCTACTATTTGTTTTAATGTATTAAGTTGAGTTAATCCATTATCATTATCTAATTCATTAAGTTTAATCATGTTTACAATTTCAGTTAGCTGAACTCTTAAAAATCGAGGCAACTTTTGGTGGAACAATAGAATTTCAATAGAAACTTCAAAGCTGAGCGTGCTCTCATGGGAGCACTCCTAGGTTTGATGGTTGAGAGTTCGAGCCATCACAATTTGTATGAGAGCATGATACTGGCGGGAAGCTAAGAGTTAAGTGTCATACAAAACAAAATACTACGCCATGACAGACACCTTTTGAACCTTTGATGGTACAAGCAGTTACATCCATGGCGAGAGCCACCACTAGAATTTGTATAGGCCACTTCTAGAATCTAATATGTCTAGTGGATGATTCTGGGATACGAGAACTAACGATAATGTCAGTTACTTAAGTGGAGGAGATTATGAAAACCTATAAGGAGAATGAAGTTATAACTCCTAAACATTGAGGCTCCTTATGGTGTAATGGTGGAATTTCATTAGAAACCCCAAAGTTAGGCATACTCTTATGAGAGCACTCCTAGGAGGAGTGACCCTCTGGGATGTTACACATGAATTGTGGATTTCAACTTGTATAAATTTTTAAAATTTATTGGAGTTCGGGCTGTCACACATTAATTTCAACATAATATTTTGAATAGTTGATTTCAACTTGTATAAATTTGTAAATCTTATCTGAAAATATAGATAAAATATTTTTTGTATTCTATGAGATGTAGGAAAAAGATTTGGAGAAACATTTTATAACACTATTCAATTAATGAAATAATTATAATCATTCTGATAAATTATTTTAATTAATTATAAATATGCTATAAATTTAAAATATATTAATTCTTAAATTATAATTATTAAGCATTTAAATTTATAGGAGGTAAAATTTTTAGTATATTATATAATTATAAAGAGTTAGCAAAAAGCTAGGAGGACAGTTGCCTCTCCCACACCCCAAAACACCCCAATGACACAGAATGAGAGAAAAGAATTGCCCTCAACTCCTAAATTATTCATTAACATATAAAGACATTTCAAAAATAAAGCCATAAACATGACCGCCACATTCATGAGTCGTTTTATTATTAACTTCATCAACTATATATATGACACTAGAATATGGATATCATGTACTAAGGATTGGATGAGGTGTGAGTTTCCCAAATAGCATTGTTTTGGTTGTCGTAGATGACAACATTGTGGTCTGCCTGTAATATAAGACGATATTTTTTCCACGTCTTCTTATTAGTCTTACTAGACCAGATCGCAACTCCACTACTATTATATATGCAGAGGTTGCCATCATGTTGTAGCTTCAACCCGCAGCCGACATCCATTCCTCCAGACAAGGCTACAGCCTCTTTCCATGGTGAATGCGTAGCCAGCTCGCTCTAGAGACTTCCCCGACCCATTCGCCGGATTTCAAACTGCTGCGACAGGACACCGGTGTAGCCTGGAGGATCAACAAGTCTATCGTGGATAGGAGGAGAATTGTGAACCAGTTTACAGGGGGAGGAGGCCATGGTAGATGATTGGGAATTAGTAGTTTGGGCTGTAATAGCTTGCATGCCTTTCATTAAGCTTCTTATGTATGCTTATATATACGTCCTAGATTGATGTGACAATTATTATATATTGATGAAGTTCAGGCGTCCCAAATTGGAGAAAACATCATGTACAGAATTTTATATATTATGTGCACGGAGTTCACGAGCAAACAGACTCTATTGTTGTTTGTTTAGAATAAAGAGACGTCATAACAAACAAAACAAATGCATATGCTGCTAGAAGTTCTCTGTTTTTTTAGTTGAATGACAGCAACCAAACAAAATCAAACTTTTCTAAGAGACCATTAAATGCGTGAAGGAAGGGAAATTTACAAACATAGTGCAAATTTTTAATGCATTTATTTATCTGATCACACCTAATTAAAATTTTATATTTACTTATATAGCGTTTTGATATTTTATATCTATACAAGAAAATATATAGAATTCACATTTAAAATGTGATAGTAGATTGGTAGTGTGTTCTTTTTATGTGATTACTTGTAAATATGAAAGTTTAACTGTGCGAAGGTAAATACATATGAATTATATGTTGTGTAAATGCACTTTGCATGAATGAAAGGAAGGGCATTACATACGTGACATATTTCTTAAGTATTTAGATATCTAACATCGATGCTTTCAAATTTAAATGCATATATACCATATAAATCTTTAACATCATATTAAAAACATTATTTTTATTATCTATTTTAAAGTGAAATATAACGTTTTTATCCATATGTTTATGAAGCCATAGATGTTATAAGTATAAATATTAAATTTTAGGTGTCAGATATGTATGTGAATATACTCACATACATATATGTAAGATTACCCAATGCCCTGCCCCCATTCCAACAACCTTATAGTCAAACTGACCAGCACGACAAGACGAGCACAATGAAACAAAAATTGATTTGATCCAAGTCCAAACGAATATTTGAATGATAAACTTCTACTTTCAACTCGGCATCATCTAAAATCAATGAAGATGAATCGTTGATACACCTTGATAAGGTTCAAGAGGGCAAAATCAAGTACGAATAATTATAACAGTATATTTCACATGATTATTCTAATTTGATTACAATTATTAAAAATTAAAATTATTAGTCACAAAAAATTTCTCACAAATAAACATACAAAATAAGTAGAAAATGGATTCTGAGGGGTACAACTGAAAGAAAAAAAAAACCAAAAGATGCAAATAACTTAATTGCAAGAAAAGCAAGACAGATAATCTTACAGACATGAAGGGGTGCATGTTAGGATGAATAGCCCATATTCTCTGATAGGAATCAAGTTGTATACTCAGCATTTATTTTGATATAATCATAACTTAGATCACATCCCCAGGCTTTTCCACACCCACTTCCATTGCCTAATATCAAAAGATAAAGGAATTGTAGCTTTAAGATTTGCAGCAAGTGGAAAAGAAGAAAAGTGCAAAAACAATTTTTTATTATTATTATGGAATACAGTTTTGAGGGCTTGCCTATAGATATGTGGATCTCTACGGTGCCGTGAGACTCTCCGGCCTGTTTGAGATAAGTGCTGGCTTCAACCCTGCAAACAAACATTTAAATCAGACTTAAAGCATCCACATTTGGTGATTGTTAAACTATGACAAGGAAAAAACTTCTCAGAAAGATGTGGTAAGAATTATATATATATATATATAGATATATATATATATATATATATATATATATATATATATATATGTATATATATATATATATATATATGTTCATATAAAGAGTCATACAATAGTTTTCCTCATTAGCCGCCACACTTTAAAGGATTTGATTTAAAAAAAAAAACTTACTGCCGCAAATATTTCTAGACTATAGCAATAAAGCAGTTCCTAATATAGAACTCTAGTGGCGGTCTGAAATGCAAAGTAGGCAAATTTGCTCAAAAAAAAAAAAAAAAAAAACTTTGACTAGCTACAGTGCAATTATATCAACATAAGAGTATAAATTTTGCTTGATTTTTATGATACGTACCATAAAGACATTAAGTGAGCAAGTGTGATTTGTAGTAAAAATTTCTTACAAATTCGCAAGTAAAGAAAAACTCTCCCTCCCTCCCTCCCTCTCTCCCTCCCTTTACACACACACACACACACACACACACACACACATTAGCAAAAACTAATGAATCAATTATCTCACAATCCAAATCATAAATTAGGGTGATAATTTGGTGCTTGATGCTTGCATGCCATTTTAAGAATGCTTTAATTCCATTGCAAGTTCTTCAAAGAGTGATTTTTTATCTCATAAGAAATGATTTGTGATTTGCATGGCAACAAAATTTAATTTGGAATGTGGATATAGCTATTGTTCATGAATGTTAGAGCACCTTGACATTTTTGATTGATCCAAGAGGATCTCAACATCATTGAATTTTAAGGATTTTCCAAAATCTTCTGAAATATTCTAAAATCTTTTAGATAATTCTCAAGATTTTCAAATGGTTCCCCTCCACATCAAGTTGATTAAATCAAACCCCAATCCATAAAATAAAGTTTGGCCACCCAAACAAAAGGAATTTAATTTGGTTTATTTCCTAAAATGCACAAAAATGTCTAGTCATAAGGAATTTCAGACAAATACCTCACCCAACAGTTCTCTCAACAATTTTACTTCCTTGGCCCTAAAGCATCCTCATCCAAAACATCATTGAAAATTCAAAATAGCCATCTTTTTCTATGAAAAGAGGAGATTTATAACAGTTAACAATAAGTCATGCCAAGTACCGCGTAATCTAAACAAACAAATATTAAAAGTGTTATGAAGCCTGGAATCTTATTGCAAGGATCAATTTGAAATTTCAAGAAGTGTGGGGACTAGAGTGAAGGGCTTTTAAAAACATAAGCCAACCCAAACTATACCCTATGAATCAAGAAGTGTAGGGAACCCCTCACGCTCGATGCTTGTTGGATACCACCACATCAATTGACACCAGCAAACCACAATCAGACCATTATCAGATCACCATTAGTTGGATTGTCACTAGATCAATTTTAGCTGTTAATCTATTGGATCACCAAAAAACCAACATTGGTTTTCAAGCATTCTTGGATGACCATCATATCATCTATATCGATCATTAATGTCCATATTCGAACCACCATCAATCACTATTGAGCCATAGCTTTGATTGTCAAATTACCATCCAATGCCAAACCATCATTCAATGACATATGGTTCTAAACAAACCAACATTTTACTCATATTGGACTAATTATAATACTAGAATCAATGATAGTGATCATGAAAAAGGTGAGAAAAAACTTTTTCTTCAATATTTTTTTTCGTAACTTTTAATTAAAATAGCAATTGATGGCTGATTAATTGAGGTTGACAGAGTCATATTTTGGGAGGAAGAAAAAGATTAGGATGGTGTACACACAAATGCGAATGATTAGGTTAAAGACCACTTAAAATGTATCAAACTCCTAAAAGCAGAAATGATGGTAGTCGTGGTGGTGGAAGAAGCTAATCATGATGCATTTGAATAATCACAAGTCCAGTAACTATGCAACTTCTGACAATTTGTATTTCAATATACTAAACAAAATAGTGCCTACCTATGAAGCACGGACAATCCCAAAAAGGCTCCTGAGTCCGCACCAGACACAAACATAGCTCCAACACTTTAAAAATTGTGCTGGAATTTCATTCTATAAATTTAGGCTCCGGCAAGCCAAGGGCATATAAGGGACAACTTAGGAAGCAGAACATGGACTGAGGATAGCAGTGGAGCCAAAAAATTAAATGCTAGCTTCAAATTATAAAATAAAAAATAAAGATGCCCTAACCCATAACTCACATCGAGCCACCAAAGAGGACAAGGGAGCCGAAGCTCATCTCGAAGATATGAAGATAAGGAAGTGAGGCAGGAAGGGATAGTTTCATGCCTAACCTCATTCTTTTTTCATTCCTCCTCACATTAAGACGATGAATATGAGAAGGAAGAATGTGGGATCATTCAAATATACAACTAAGATAATGAGGGTGTGGACGAAGATGATAAAAGAAAATGAAGCCAGAACATGCACACTTCAAGCTCTCATGAAACCACATCCTATGCCTCGTGTGCGTATGTCTATAGTCTTGTGCTAGAAAGTTAATCAATTGATTCTGAGTTTCGTATTATAATATTTTCTTGTATATTTCCCATTGGGGTTTCTTTACAAAATGTGTGAAAATATTTAACCTTTTTTTAAGATGTCATTGTATGGAAAATAATTCAAGTATTATTAATGAGTTGTCCCAAATAATTATGTGAATAACATAAAAAATATTATTAATGTCATAGCAAAGGCTTAAATTTATAGATGATATACTTATATTATATTAACTAGTTTTACTTTTAGATTTTTCAATATAAATGATGACTTTTACTATTAGATTGTTCAATATAAATGATGACCAATGTATTTGGTTCTTTTTGTCACTAGTAAGTTTTTTGTGCATATAGCAATTGAAAATGTCATTCGTATAATGGCTTTGGTCCATTAGAGGATAGAATAGATGATAGAAGTTGCGACATAGCTTAATCGCCATTTGCCAACATAATATTAAATAAATTTGTCAAACTTTTGATATGTTTTTATAACTAAAACACTAGAAAATATATAGATGCACAACACCACAAAAAAATATGCTCTGACTTGTCATTTTATTGATGGTTTTTCTTTCACATGTCTTTAAAACAATAATTAATTGAAGCATGAGGCGATATAGACTTTCAATGACAATTTTTGTCAAGGAAAGTTCAAAGAACCATGCTCTAGGATTAGAGCTCACTTACTCTAATAACATGAGATAAATGTTCGATTATGCGCCAAAATAACATCTACATAGCTTTAGTAAGTTCAAAGGCTAGATACTTAAGTTGAGTAGAAGAAAAACATGACGCATTTAAAAAGGTTCAACTTTCTTCTCGACAAAGTAGCGAAAACACATTGTAGCACAAAAAATTTAACTATTTTAAGGTGAAAAGCTATAATCCTAAAAAGAGGAAATTACGAGCTCTATGGAAAAAATATTCGCTAGAGATTATTCATATGAAAAAATATTTTATTGATTTCTCATGTGCAACCAACAATACACTCGGTGTTTATATTCACTTAGTTATGATCTGTTGGGAATAAATTCATTTCAAATGAAAGAACAAATGTTGAAAGAATGCTAGAGCCTAAAAGGAGCTTTAAGTTATTAAAATTTGTAATAATCGAATAATTGAGCGAAAAAGAACTCTCATTAGTTTCATGGCACCATGGAATGTGAACATATGTTAATAAAGGTCATCAACTGTAAATGAGCATATAAGGATAACTTTTGCAATACAATTAATTAAATCAAATAAGTAATTATTGGGGTGTGCGGATAAAATAATTCAATTAATCACTAACAATGTGATAGCATATAAACTGCAGAAACACTGATTGAGACTAATTATTCGATTTTTTGGACTACTTATGTTCATACATCGAAGAATATTATGCCCTATAAAATGTGGAGGGTGATAAGATCACTTATGAAGAATACATTTTGATCAAAAACATTGCAGAAGATGTAAACATTATCAATGTCTTCATCACGGATCCCTCGATGTAATTGTCAATTTTTAATTAATTTGTGAAATTAAAAAACATTAGTTATAACACAAACTCATTTTACATCAATTATAGTTATGACTATGCGGTTCCAAATAATAAAATAAGAGCAACACATAATGCAAGTGGAGCACTTACCATGAAAATGATGTGAACAAGTTAAAGTTTATAAGGAAAAAAATCATGGGATATTATTACTTTTATAGAGAATATATAAAAAGTCAAGAGTAGTTGATGCAATTAAGCATAGTTTCCATCAAGTATATGATATAAGGAATTTTATGATAGAGAAGGAGAAAGATATTATTCATAGATATTACGAAAAGAGAACTACTTTCTATAAGAGTATATATGGCAATCCTATTCAAATATGAAATGAAACCAATACTCACCTTCATTGCTTGGCTCACTCTCCAAATCCAATGTAGCATTTAATTTTCTCATTACTAATAGTATTGACATTCCTTGATTAGTAATTATCACTGATTAATTAAATTCTTTAATTAGATATTACACTTAAGTCTTAGCTAACGAAAATTCCAAATCATGAGGCTCCATATAAAGACAATGAGATATCAAATATTGAAAACGGATCAATTATTAATTTAAAATTCGTAGTTTTACTTTCGTTGATCATGACTTTATTAGGGTTGTAAATGAGTAAGGCTTGAGTGAGCACGGGGCTTGTTCGTGCTAAACTCGCTTGAAATTATAGTTATTTGAATTCGGCTTGTGTTCAAAACTGTTCGTTAAGAGTGTGTTTGTGTTCGGTTCGTAATATATCTAATAAGCTTGTGTTTGGCTCATGTTCGGCTCGAAATTAGTTCAACAACAACAACAACAAAGCCTTAATCCCACTGCGTGGGGTCGGCTACATGAATCATTTTTCTCCATTGCGTCCAATTTAGTGTCATATTTTCATTTAGTTCTAATAAATTAAGATCATTTTTTTATACAATAAGCCCAAGTCTTCCAAGGTTTACCTCTGCCTTTCTTAACATAAGTCGAATCTAAAATATCTACTCTCCTAATCAGATCATCAGATGGTCAATGCTTAATGTGAACAAACCATCTATGACGACTTTCTCTAATTTTGTCCGTCACAGGAGCTACACCAAACCTATCATGGATATATTCATTTCATATTTTGTCTCTAAGTGTAAAGCCACTCATCCATCTAATCATTCTAATCTCGACAACACTTAACTTAGTATTATGCTTCTCTTTTAAAGGCTAACATTCAGCACCATAGAGCATTACAAGTCTCACCACCGTCTTATAAAATTTTCCTTTCAATATAAGCGGTACTTTTCTATCACACAAAAGGCCCAAAGCATTCCTCCACTTCAACCAACCAACTAGAATTCTACTATTAACATCCTCATTTATATCACCATCACTTTGAACAACAGACCTTCACAACTTTTAATAACTTGATCATCCAAAATTACATTTCTGTCACCAGGGCTACTACTACTAAAATTACATTCTATGTATTCAATTTTAGTTCTACTCAAAAGAAGGCCTTTAGACTCCAATGTAGACCTCCATAATTCAATTTTTTTTCTGGGTTTTTTCTCTCTTCTTATCCACGAGAAGGATATCATCAACAAAAAGCATACACCAAAGTACATCCTCCTGTAAATGTCCAGTAAGACCATCCATAACTAAAGCAAAAAGAAATGGGCTTAAAGTCGATCCCTGATGTAATCCAACAGAAATAGGAAAATATTTGGTCAATCCTCCTTCAGTTCGAACATAAGTAACAGCTCTAGTATACATATCTTTAATGACTTAAATATAGGAAAATATTTGGCTTGAAATTAGTTCAAGCCAAAAAAAATAAATTAAAACATTTTTATTGTACAAAATACATAAGTAAAACAGACATACTTTTGGTGTGGAACAAATCATGTGGGAAGCAAAGCAAGGAGCGCCTAGGCGAGGTGGAGCAGGGAGCAGCGGGATTTTTTCTTTTGGGAAATGCAAGGACATTTTCAAACATAGCACCAATCTCTTATGTATTACATATTTAACTGCTACCTAGGTGACAGCGGGACAAAGAATTTATTTAAGTGATATTTACATACATACCACCCAATCTTATGTATTTACAAATCTAACACTTAAATTTAGAACATAGCACCAATCTCTTATGTATTACATATTTAACTGCTACCTAGGTGACAGCGGGACAAAGAATTTATTTAAGTGATATTTACATACATACCACCCAATCTTATGTATTTACAAATCTAACACTTAAATTTAGATATTTTATAATTATACCACCCAGATAATTTTTAAAAATAATAAAATTTATCTTTTAAATACATATAAAAATTTATTATAAAAAGAGTATTAATAAATATTATTATTTAACTATTCAATTATTTCGAGTCAAAATAAGTCAAACATGAATGAACAAATATTTATTCGTATTTGGATCGTTTATAAATCAAACTAAAAAAAATTGTTCATGTTCAACCCGCTTTCTTAACAAACAAATCAAACACAAACTATTCATGAGTGACAAGTTTTTTTTTTTCTTTTTTTTTTCAGCCCTAAACTTCATTACTTCTAGAAGCATTATGAATGAAAAGCTATGGTGGATAATTTATGAAAGCTAGTTTCCCGACTATAAAGTTTAGCTTTTAAATTATTGGCATAATCATGTTCATCTTCTAGTTGCAAAATAAATTGAAGCACATAACATTTTATGAACTCACTTGAAAGAAACAAAGTTACTAACAAAAAAAAAAATTAGTATTTAGGCAAACTTCAAGTTCCTGATTTCTTTCTTGATGAGCTATTTTTAGAAACTATGATTTTTTTTTTAAATGAAAGGAAATACATCAATGTAAAAGCAGTGTAGTTCATGCTAATGATGACCCTAGCATTGACTTCACCAACTTTAATTAGTGTACTCATGTATTATGTTGAATCCAAATCTATCAGGTACATCGTGCCCAAGGGATAGAGCATTGGGATCAAGGAAAGAAGACTGAGAGGGAGAGAGAAAGAGGGAGAGATGGGAGGAGAAGAGGAAGACTTGCCCGTCGAGGTGAATGGGGTGTGCTCGGGCTCTCAAACCCATTTTAATTCACTTAAATGTTAGGTTACAAGAGGAATCAAAAAGCCCCTTTACATGAAAGAGCCCTCCTATTTATACAACCAAAAGTAAATTACAATATTACTCTTGCTTTAAAAAGGGTTAGTACATAATATTTTAGTCTTGTGTTGATGTGTTCTGCTGGGTACCTCATCGACCATTCGATATATCATTATGGGGTGTTTTTGTTGGTGGGAGTCATCGGGTTCCAGTGGCCGGTCAGGAGAAAAGATCCTCCATTGGGGGAAAGGTCCTCCGTCGGGGGAAAAAGTCCTCCGTTGGTGGAAAAAGTTAGTCGGCCAAGTGTGGCCGATAGACAGAGCAGACAACAATGCGATTTTGACGGCGGTTCCTTTAGCCTGACAATTATGGTGACACTTTTAGTCTATACACCACAAGTTTTTCTCTTCTTGGAGATGAAGTTGCAATAAAAATGGAAAAAACATAAGTAAAAAAAAAATGTTCTTTCCTTAACCCCCAACTTTAGTTTCTTAACCGCCATTTCGTTGGCTTTTGTGAGTAAATTTTTTTAGAAGATTCTTTGTTAAGTTTTTAGATTTTTTTGAATATGATGTTTGTTCAACTCAAGTTCCACCCCTTAGCGGAGCTTATTGTTGTCGCATGACGAGTCATCTCTGGATCGTAAATGATCGTCGTAGACCCCTCGCGGAGTATGTTGTTGTCGGGTGATAAATCATCTCTAAGGTCAACGATGATCCATATACAACCCTCTCGGAACTTGTCACTGTCAGGTGGCAAATCATCTTTGGGTCGCAGACGATCGTCGTACACCTCTCGCGGGGCTTGTAGTTGTCTGGTGGCGAAGCTTCACTAGGTCATAGCAATCTCCGTACACCTCTTGCGAAGCTTGTCGCAGTCGGGTGGTGAATTGTCTCTGGGTCGTAGGCAATCGTCGCACACCCCTCACAAAGCTTGTCATTGTAGAATAGCAAGTCATCTCAAGACCCTTATTACAGATCAAACGTTTATGACATCGTTGTCGGTTGTTTTTTATGTCTTTGACCGATTGGATACTCTTGGCGTCGTTGTCAGTTTTACTACCCGAGTTCAAGTTTCCCAAGTGCCAAGTTATCACCAGCATGCATTGATTCCTTGATCTCGCCAAGTCTGGACATTGATCTTTCACATAAAAAACAAAATAATATTAAGTGCATTTATCATAGAGTAAGCTTTGAAGGAGATAACATGCTTATATAGGGTCGGAGACCACTAACAGGTATAGTTAATAAACCTAAGATTTTAACTCAATATTCTAGCATTCATAAATTAATTTGCACCTTAAGAGCAGAAAGACGGACCCTTAGTGTGCTAATGTTTCTTCAAAATAATTTAAATTTATGAAGGTAAAGAATAGTTGCAATATTCATTTAAAACACAAGATATAGAAAAGTTTCATTTGGAATTCTCTTATAGCCATAAAATCTTTATTAATAAGCAATGTGTATGTATTCGTTCATACATTTCACCGTATACAAGTATATGTATTTATATATTCGAAACAAGAGGTGAGTGTTATGGACATAAATCTTCTTTTTATTTTATTTTATTTTTCTCTTCAGGTGGCCGGCCTTGGGTTGGTGGCCGGTAGGCGAAACAGTCGACCAGCAAGTAAAAGTAAATTTTAGGTGTTGGATATATAGAAATAAAAGGATTGGGTGATATGCGTAAATTTTTCCTAATTAGAAACGATCGGTCGGAGGCAGATGGATGACTGAAAGTTCGTGGTCGATCGGAAGCAACCCGAGCAGCAGTCGGTTGGGGAGTGTTGCCAACGAGGGAATAGCCTGTTGGAGGATCACAAAATAAGTTAGTAATATGTAAGTATATAAATATATAAGAATTGAATAGTTAATAAACCAGTGATAAGAGTGAGTGGTATGTATGTACATCTTCCCTTTTTTAATAGCTTTTGTAGGCGGTCAGTTTGGAAAAAATAAAGCTGCAGACTTGGCAGCTTTGGATCTTGAATCTCCAATGTTTTGAACAAGAGCAGTGTGGTCGGACGGCTTGGCCAATCGATCGACACGACGATTGTCCGGAGGAAGGTCAGTCGGATGGTTATCGGGCAGAGTGAAGAGGTACCCGGCCGGAAATGTGAAGGTGGCTAGATTTAAATTTTATGTTCTTTGAAGTGGTCTGCCAGAGTATTAGCCAGTCGAAGACAGTCGGCCAGCCAGAGATTGGCAGCCGACTGGAGGTAGATGGTCGGTCGACGGGTAGCTTAGGTGGATGAGGGCAAATGAAGAGATCGGCCTCAGAGCCGAGCTTGGCAATACGTGTGTGCCTCTCTAAAGGCAAAATGAGAAAATAGAAGATTTTTATATGAGGGGAGATAAAGTGATAGAAGCAAAGAAAACAGAGAGGGTAAGGGCAGCAGGGAGACCAAATGCGAAGAGCGATCAGAGGGGACTGCCTTGAAAGAAAAGCATCGGTTCGAGGGAGGACAAAGAAGAAACGACGAAGACAAGGGGGGACGACGTGGTGTGTGACGAGATGGTCAGATGGTTCAAGCGGTGGATGAAGAAGCTGGAGACGTGGGCAAGAATTTTTTTTAAGTCAAATGTGTGGCTTCTGGCTTGCGACAGCAAGAAAAAGTGTTGGGTCAGCCGATAAAGTGATAGTCGATTGGTAGCGTGAGATCCACTTTCGACAGAAGGCAAAGGTGGGTTGTAAAGACCATCCCCGAGGCAGACGATCAGCATTGAGCGGTTCCTTGCACGACAGCGAAGAGGAAGGTCGGTAGGTAAGGTGGCTAGAGCGATATGGCAAGGTGGACGCCTGAATGGTGGCAACCGACCGACACGGCAAGGCGACATAGTTCAACAAAGCTTAATCTGAGAATAATTCTGATAGGGGCTAGACAAAATAAAAAAAAGGAATGATAAATAATAATGTTTTGCATTTTTGTAACCTATTAAAAGAACGTTCGGCCTATAAGGATTTTTTTGGATGGGAGGATGGTAGGTAGAAGAGCGCTTGTGAAGAGTCCGTGAGGTGGAGTCGAAAATCAAGCCATGGATTTTGGCCTCGCTATTTATATCAAGCCCATGCAGAGTTTGTGTGATACAGGTCGCGATTCGTTCTATCAGCATCAGAGGTGTTGGCATGCTGCTATAACCAAGCGGCGGGTGTTTGGAATGTCTACAATCTTCTCAATGGAATGTCGCCATTTTCCCAAGGCATGGAAGTGGAGGCAGGCTCACCGGATGGTTGGGGAAATTAGGTGGTTGATCGGTTTATCCTAACACAGGTGGGTAAGGTGAGGTGATTGAACGGGGATGTGGTCGGACAACAAGTAGTGAGGCAGCTAGGGCAGCAAAGAGAATTTGGTGGACTGATGAGGGGGCCAACGCGACATATGGAGTCTAGCGAGCCGGTGAGATAAACGACTAGATCAAAAAAAAGGAGAGCATGCACCTAATTTTTTACAGATCTACATAGTTTCTTGAATGTTGTCGATAGCGAGAGATAAATGGCGAATTTGTTGCTCCGCAGTTCCACTGGTGGTTACTCTTTGTCAGGATTGTTTCTCTGAAGAGTTATTCCATGATATTCCTCGTCTTTTTGTTGCAGGCACGACCCATGCTCACCGCACCTAAAATTCAAATATGTATGGTAGACCATGCACAAGGTATAGAGGCGTTGCGATCTAGAAAAGGAGATTGAGAGGGAGAGAGAGGGAGGGAGAAAGAAAGAAGAAAAATATTTGTCCCGTCGGGGCGAATGAGGTGTTCCCGGACTCTCAAACCCATTTTATTTCACTTAAATAGTTGGGTTACAAGAGAAGAAGCTGAAAAGCCACTTTACATGAAAGTTCTCTCCTATTTATAGATGATAGGACCAATGGTAAATTACAATATTACTCTTGCTTTAAAGGGGTTAGTATAGGATATCTTAGTCTTTTGTGTTGGTGTATTCGATTGGGTACCTCATCGACCGTTGAATCTGTAATTATGGGGTTTTACTGTCGAGCGGGAGTCCTCGGGTTCTGATGTCCGGTCATGAGAAAAAGTCCTCGGTTGGGGGAAAAATCGGTCGAGGGTAGACTCGAGATCTATGCAAAACATTTTTTAGTATACATATTCAAGTTTTATTTGCTTAACAAAGGCTTTTTTTTTTTTTTGGAGAATATTTTACATTTTAAAAATAATATTGATATTGGGAAAACATAAGACAACTTGAAATGATTAATGAAAGCTTATGTGATTAAGCATTATTTTATTATCAATCGTGTGATATTTTTCTTTAGAAAGCTTCTTATCATGTCATATCTTATGGATAAAATTAAAATTTTATATTTTATCTTAATAATTTATAAAACATAAAAAATATGTTTATTGCATTTTGTGTCCTAATGCTTACAATTATGACAATCGTTGTTCCCTTATCGTGTCTATATCAATGCTTAATAGGTGCCTACTCAAAATAATATTACAAAAAAAAAGTGATTTGGACATATAAAGTATAGAGAAAAAAATGCACAACAAAGTACCAAGATAAAATTAATGTCACTAATTATATAAATGAAAACTTGCAAACCAAAGGTAATTTATATAGAAATTGTCAAAAAAACATGCATAAAATAGAGTTGAAGCTACAGAGAATGCTAAAAAAAATGAAGGGAGAAAAATTATAAACAAATCTACCCCAAAATAGTTGGGATAAGACAAATCTAAATAAAGATGAAATACACCACCATACCTATCAAAAGGAAGTGGCTGCCCACTGCGCATGAGAGGGATATCTCCCAATGATAAGTGAAGCGCATTAAGGTCAAAATCAATGCCAGCATAGCCAACAGCACATGCTATGCGACCCCAATTAGGATCTCTACCATAGACAGCTGCCTGAAGGAAGAAAAAATTGAGTCCAACAGCAACTTACAATTCAAAATCTAGAATCACAATAAGAAAGCCAAATTAATTAAAGCCAAAAATAGAAACTTTAGTTAAATAGAACATACTTTTACAAGCGAAGAGGATACCACCGTCCGAGCAATCTTCGCTGCTTCCGCCTCATTATTGGCACCAGAAACAACAACCTAAAGGACATAGAATCATTGTTCAATTATAATCACCACTTCGTTTTCTACACGCATTTAAGACGAGTTAAGCTATAGAACTCCTAAAAGGATGAGAAAACCTCAAGCAAGCAAGTTGCTCCCTCACCATCCCAAGCTATTGATTTTGCAAGGCCTTGCATAACCTGCAAACCAAACAATGATTGACGCATTTCAAAATGTTACTATGAATGTTTAGAATGTTTACAAACCCAAACTTCATGCATATTTTTCTTTTAGAGACAGAAATCAATGTATAATCTCAATTTATGTTTTTCAAAACATCACAAACAAAAAATAAAGGATTAACTGAGCCGTAAAGAGACATAAAAAATTGTTTAAGCAGAAGGCTAAAACTTTTTCACATAGAAATCAAATTCGAATACCCCAAAGAATTTAACGTGCATATGAATATGCAGTGAATGACAGATAATACTCATTTATAGTCAATTATCCAAGCAATCTCATCCAATGATAGTGCAACTGAATCCAAAATAATAAAATGCGCCTTATCTTATTATCGATGTCTTATTAAAGCACAGGTTAAATGAAATAACAACCATGCTATTCATATTTAATTCCAATGGCCCAATCAAAGCCTCTGTTCTATATTGTCTAGCTTTGATTGAACATAGATTTTATGGGCATTTACGAATATGCAGTGAATGACAGATAATAGTCAATTATCCAAGCAATCTCATCCAACGATAGTGCACCTGAATCCAAAATAATAAAATGTGCCTTACCTTATTTTCGATGTCTTCTTAAAGCACAGGTTAAATGAAATAACAAACATGCTATTCATATTTAATTCCAATGGCCCAATCAAAGCCTCTGTTCTATATTTTCTAGCTTTGATTGAACATAGATTTTATGGGCATTTACATACATAGCACACAATTCATATGTATTTACATATCTCACACCTAAAATTTCATTGTTACACGCATAGCACTAAAAAATATCACATCAAAAATTGCACTATTACCACTTCTTAAAAGTGAAAAACATCTTCATTCATAAGTTTAAAACATCAGAGTGTTGTCTATGTAAATATGAAAGTTAGGTGTGAGATATGTAAATACATAAGAATTCTGTGTTAAGTATGTAAATTTCCCTAGATTTTATTCGCAAAGCATAATATGTGGGTGAACTTACGACATCAAGGCACGCTTGAAGTTGACATCCCTCTATGCTATTAGCTGATGAAATCTTGTCTGGAACTGCTAATCCACTGGCCATAGCGATGATACAATCATTCGTACTCGTATCTCCATCTACCTTCAATAAAACAATGACATATCAGCAAAGTCATATATAAATAACCACATCATTGCATGAATCAAGGAAAAATTTACTCACACTGATCTGGTTGAAACTTCTATTTACTGATATTCGGACCATCTCTCTCCAAATATCACTGGTAACCAGGGCATCAGTAGTTACAACCTGTGGAATTAGTATAATCCTATGAGTTCCTTTCAAAAGACTCGAAGCTATCACACAAAGAAGATTAGCTAATAGAATTTACACCGAGCATAGTTGCCATGTTGGGGTGAATCATTCCTGAACCTTTGGCCATTCCACCAACTTTTACAAGAGTTCCTCCAACCTTAATATTTGAAAACATCAAAATTAGAAAAATAGACCCCACAACAGGACTTAATAGTTTCAAGATTTCATATATCAAATAAAGAAAGAGAAGATAACCCGATAATGAAAAATAAGTCAACCTCAGCCTCTATGGCAACACTTTTGCTGACAAGATCGGTGGTGGTAATAGCAACAGCTGCAGCATCTGCCCTGCAAAGGCATGCGAGCCATTACAGACACATAAAACTCAAGTTAGAGAAAAATTCAATCTAATTTACATGTTTCTAAAATTTCCCTAGAGTTGGACAGGATATCTTCTTTAAAGAAGTCATAATTTTGACTAGTTAATATTTTTTTAAAAACTATTGTTATTAACGTGTTTATTCTCAATCCTTCTCTTGGCAGCATTTTAATAGCATATAAAAGTTACCACAAGCACATCTTGTCCATATCACTATCAGTGGGTTGATTTATGAATCTACATTTTATTTTAATTTTGTTGAGAGTTATCCAAGATATTAAACCTATTCTTCACAATTATTTTAAAAGCTTCCATCCATAATGCTAGAGGCCAAAAAATTTTCCTTAATCTTCAATAGCTAAATTAATCTACCATCTAAAGGATGCATTTTTCAGCCTTCATTGCATATGTTCAAACCAAATAAATTTATTTTAAATAGCCTTATCTACAACAAATGCCACTTCAACTACTCGTGGAAAATAAATTATTTATTAATTTAACATCCTAATTTTCTTACATATTCATCTTGACAGTCTCATTTCAATTACATTTAACTTATCGATTCATAATTATTTACTGTCAAACATGCGAATCCATACAAAATCAATAGCCTAATTATTGTTTTATAAAACTGGTCTTTTGAGTCCCCATTATATTATTTTTTTGTTATAATATTTGTAAATCATACCTCCATTTTAACATCATACAATTAATGCTAAAAATCATATCCTCAATTGTATGTCATTCTTCAATATCAAGTTTTCATATATTCTAAAAATGTTAATTAATAACTATTGATATCGAACTCACTAAATCGCATATCATCTATTCACTCTTTATTCTATTAATTCTAAGATCATTATCTTCTAAATATTTTCTTTATTGTTCTAATTTTTCACTTATTCTAGCAAATATTTCACTGCTTAAAATAATATTATATAAACAATTATACACCAAAGCACCTCATTTTGAATATCATTTGTAAGAATCTCCGATTGCAAATTGAAAATCTTAATCACTCAATAACTACTTTTATTATTAAACATTATTCCATCATGCATATCTCTAATATCTTCAATATAACTTTGAAGCACCTTGAAAGCATAATGCACATTAAATCACATCCAATTATAATCAACCATATCTTTCTCGATATCAATAAAAAATATATAATGAACATTATATAATATCTACACTTTCCAAATAATTATAATTAAAAATTTCATAGTAGATCTTCTTAGCATAAAACAATTTTAATTCATTTATAATTAGCAAAACCATGAGCATCTCAGATATCCTTAAGTATTGGTACCAAAACAGTCTTCTTCAATTATCTGGCATTCTTTAAGCATTCAAATTTCAATGAAAAAATTTGTTGAACCAAGCTACTACAATATGTTCACGACTCCTCAAAGTTCAATCATATCCACTAAACCTAAAACTTTACCTTTTTGCATCTTCTTTGGTGCTAACTTCACTTGATTTCTTTTAATCAATATGTAAAATGTCACATTATTTTGTTCATAATATTCTTCCAAAATAACATATTCCTTAAAACCCTCTTAATAATTTTCTCGTCATTGATCGAAATATTAGTGAAGGCATTTTTAATGTTTTTAACTTGATCAAAACATCTATATCTCTTATATCTTGTCTATTTTATATATCTAATTTTCTTGCTCCTTGGTACCGAGATTATCATACAAATCAACAAAAACTATAGTGTATCCTTTGCTTGTGATCCTCTTTGCAAAACCTATAACATTTTTTTAATCATTGTAAGCCTATTTAATATTCGACGCTCTTTAAAAGTATATATCATTTTACTTAATAAAGCTTGTGTACCTCATCCCACTAACCAATCCCCTTTCAAATGTACAATATGCTTCTAATCTACCATCAAGTATCCTTACTGATATACCATTAGTTATTAAACTCGCTTTAAATTTCTGTCACAATCTTATTAATGGAACAAGTCATCTTATATTAGATTTTGCCTCTCTTAACTTATCTTGAAAGATGAAAATTTTCTTATTTTTCACCTTATCCTAAAATAACTATTTATTTTGATTCAATCATACAATCAAACTATGTTGGGCAGCCAAAACTTTCACTTGGAATCACATTACAATCTTTGAAAAAAAAAATTCTAACTTCTTGCAAGTGAAAAATAAGTATATTTATCATTTGGTAGCTCCAGTTTTAACGTAATGAGCACTTCCTATTCCTTGAAGAATGTATTCGTAATGATAAGATAATACTATAGTAAATAGGGTTGTTAGAAAAGCTAGTTGTGTTCGCCAGGCTAAGTTACTTGTATTTGATTCGTTCCTTAAGCAGCCAAGCAGAACACTAACAATTTTATTTAACTTGATTTATAAATAAGCCGAACAATAATAGACTTTTGTTTGATCGTGTTCCGCTTATTTTGGCCCAATTTAATTCAATAATTAAATATATATTATTATAAACATTTTATATTAATTTTTTTACAGTATTTAAAAAAAATATTAATTTTTATTTTTATTTTTTAAATCATTCAAATTAAATTTAAGCCAGGCCAAGCTTGAAAATGAACAAAATATTTGATTTGAGCCAAACATGAACCTTTAATTCACATTAAACTTTGACTATGAGCCAATTTTTTATTAAAAAAATTTTAACAAGTTGAAAGACAAGCATTGGGATCGCTCAAGCTCAGCTATTACACTTCTATCTCCCAATATAATTTAAGAATGATAGACAGAAAACAAATCAATAAAGTCATTATCAATGTTTACATTAAAGGCAATAACCATATTAAAGACTCAATTCACCTCAGCAATATTACTTTTCAACCATCACAACCCAATTCCTACATTTAATATTTTAACCCTGTTCATGTTCTTTATATTTAAAACCTACGGCAATATTCTTCGATTTCACCCTTTTTATTTTATGCTTGTAAACAAGTATTATTTGTTATTCTAATCATCATGTCTACCAATTCTCCTGCACCAATTCAAATCCCCGAAATTCCACTAACTAAACATAACTTTAATTTTAAATCTCGTCAATCCTTCCTTAACCCTCTTCCACCACAATCAAATCAAGTTAGGGTGTATAACTTATGGATAACATCGAATCAATTTTTTTTATCTTCTAACGCAAGCATGTATAATCATTTATATTAAAAAAATTAAAAGAAAATTTGAGTTGCGAATGATCCTAATGAAGGCATGCAACCAACAAAGTTGCAACATAAATGTTGAAAGATGCACGAAGGTAATGATTAAAACAATCCAATCCAACGGTAACAGAATTTATGTTTGGGAACAATACCCTTCAACTGTTGCTGATAGGGAATTAACCAATCTGGGAAGTGAACTTAGAAGAGCTTCCTGCATACAGATAATCAATACCTACTTAGCTAAAAAAAGGAAGTTCATGATGAGAGTGCATAATTTAATTGAGGTGCAATTCAATTTGCAATCCTCAGTCAAATTCTTAAATAATCTGGAAATTGTTTATGTAAAAAGAGGAGTTAGACTATTATCCATTTAGAAGGATAAACACTATTAGAGCTGTAAATGAACCAATGCATTTGATGAACAACTCAAACTTGACTTGATTAATATTGAATCATATTTGTTCAAATTAATAAATAAACAAATTTGAACATTTTTTTAAAACTCGAACTAAAATGAACTAAATTTGAACATAGTTCAACTCCATTATTAATGTTCATGACAAAACTCATTTGTAGCACGACAAATAACTTGTTAAATGTTCTATACTTATATGATACATTATTAAATATAACTTGATTGATTATAATTTATTAATTAAATTTTTAATAATAAAATATTTTAATTTAATATCAATATGCATATAAATTTAATACAATTTCTTCATTAATTTATTCCAATGAACTAGTTTATTGGTATTTATTTATATTATTTTATTGCAAAAAAGAAGTTAATCATGATTTATATATTATTTTATTTATTTGGTATTATATTCTAATTTGAAATTTATCAAAATTTTCTTTTATTTAGATTTATAAAATTATTTTGTTACTAACTTCATATAAAAAAATCAAATACTCATTTGATTTCAAATTTTAGATGAAGACTTAAGTACTAATTTGAATTTTTTGCTTTCTTCAATTAATATGAACAAGTCTAGTACAAATCAAATATGATTTTTAAAATATTTAAGCAAGCCAAGTATGAGCATGTATGTAAAAGCTCAGCTCAAGCTCAAACTGAACATGAATAACTTATGATTCAACCAAGCCAACTTCAATCCATGACATACTAGACTCGACTCAGCTTGATTACAGCCCTATACACAATACCTACATTTAAACATATATGCATGCATGCAAACACATAAATAGTGCAATCATGTACTGTTCTTCACACCTTTTTAATCCTTTGACCAATCACACCAGTTGATTGAATCATTACATCTTCTTGTCTCAGTTGAAGAAGCTGCAGGGAAAATTCAAATTTCAAAGATCGAAATTGCGGTGAGAAACTTAGCCAAAATGAACAATCTGAAACCAGAAACCTGGGCAACAGAATGAGCGCATTCTACTGCATCTTCATAACCTGGATCGCCCTGTATAATCATTCAAATCTATTAGAACTGATAGCCATCATCAATATCAAACCAATTAAAAATGAAAAAATAAGCATACGGTAGCAGCATTCGCTTGACCAGCATTAATCAATACTGCACGTGCCTGCAAAATTTAAAGCAGAAAAACAAGCATTTTAATTTTAATTGTAATTTTTAAAGGCGTGCATAGCACTTAAAATCATGTATGGCAAGAAGCCAAAAAAAGAAGGAATTTTCATACTGTATTTGAAAGCTTTAGCACATTTCTGCAGTATTTAATTGGAGCAGCTGCAACAATGTTGGTCGTGAACACCCCTGACGACATTAATTAAAATATTCACCACCATATTTCTAAATTTTAGAGTGTTTTGATCTATGAAGAATCATCGACTCATATAAGTAAACAATTTTAGAATCGACAAAAATCATAATGAATAGCTCATTACATCATATAATTGTACGTAGGTTCAAATTAGAAGTACAAAATTTCAACTTTGGGTTTGTTTATGATAGCTTTCTTACTGTGTTGTTTTTCAACCACCACCACGACTGTCTATTTCTTTGATAAGAATTTTCTTTTTACAACCAAATAACTCGAATGTGTTAATTTTAAAAGAATATTTGTCCTAACTTTATTTATAAAAAAAAATACATATTTATAATATCCGCAATAATTTTCAAAAAAGTTATTTTTTCCATAATAGCTTTACAACTACATTTACATAAAATTGCAACCGCCCCAAACAGATCATAAAAAATTTATCTGTTGTTTTACATGAAATCAAAACAGCGCATAAATTTAATCAAACAACAATCTAATAATTATCTAACATAAATCTTGCATAAAGAATCGGGATCATATAAATTGGCACCAAATTTAAGAAAATGCATTGCCCAGGATTTGATAAGACTTAGCCATGCAAACAATCTGGACAAAAAATTAGAGAACTAAAATTGAGCAAAGGAATAAAGTCAACAAGTAACAATCCAAACCCAATTTTGATGTAAGGACATAACCTCCCTGAAAAATCTGCAATATCCAATTACACTAAACTATAAAGAATCGCATCCAAACAATACTATAGAGTGGAAACTAAGAATAACTAAAATAAAATTAGCAAATATAATGTCATTTAAATGTTACAAGCGCATCTATTTGTAATTATAAATCCACCAAAAAACAGTAAATAAGTAGATAATTACAAGTATAAACGTAAAGAATGGGCTTAAATCCTTAAATCAAAAAAGACACTAAAGAGCTAAATTAGACGATCTTGAAAACTATGAAACAAATGAAACTACGTGGAGCCAAAGATCGCAAGTAAGCCATATAAGTAGGAATTATTGTATAACATATAGATACAAAGGAATGTCGCAATGATTTGGAGATCAAATCATCAAATGGATTGCTAATCTAATCATCTCAAAGAAGCCCATAAAACTAAGCTATCCTCACTATTTGGGTTATCAAATCGTGTAAATATCGAAGAAATTGTGATCACCAAGGTTTTAATTCTGCAATTCTCTTGATGGAAAATGTCTAAAGAGATGTTTATCATATCACACTATTGGGATTGAAGAGAATATCGCTAAAAATATATAGGCGCAATCAAATAGTCGATCAGACATCATACAAGGGAAATCAAGATTCCAAGAGGAGGACACCAGATTAAATATGAGACTACAATAAAATAAGATGAAATTGAATTTTTTATTTTGTTTAAATAAATTTGTATTTAAATTTACCTTCAAATTAGGAAAATTTCTATAAGAATTAATGTTTAATTTGAACTTACCTGGTTGGTTTTTTTTTTATAAGGTTTTCCATTCTTTGTGGATTTTATTCAAGAGGCATATCAAAACAATCATTGTCAAAATGACCAATTTATAAGCTTGAAATTCTGCACAAATCAATCATAAATTCTCTCCCAAAACCTTTATGTCCCTCTCTTTACTCTCCTTATCATTGACACTTAATTGTAGCAAAATATCCCAGCTTTGAGTAGTTGTAAAACAGAGTTGGGTACTATAGTACGAGTCAAAAAACCATTTGTTGCTAATAAAATTGAAAGTTAGAAAAACGATAAACTAGATTGACCATTTCAGCAACAAAGCCACAAAAATAACAAGGTTAACTTGTTTTCCAGTGGTTGATAAGTCCAAATTGTTTTCTACAGCCATTGCAAGGAAAAACCTGAGAGAATAAATAGTCTGCAGCATGACCAGTTATTGTCTTGTTGTTGTCATGTGCCAAACAAAGAAAGAAAAGCTTTAGCATTCGTCACATTGAGGAAAAAGATAAAATAAAGAAAATAAGGCATAAAAAAAAGTAGAATGAAACGAGCTTTATTAACTCAATTCTCTTCAAAGAAGTTGCAACACATGGGTTGGAAATAACCAAAGCACCAAAAGAGTGTATTGTCACCTGCTACGGCGGCATCAACATCGCAAGTTACGAGAGCCAAATCAGGCTTCTCTCCTTTTGCACGTAAACCGCCATAAAGTCCTGCAGCTTTGAATCCTTTCGCAGCAGTAACACCGCCAGGAATCTTATGACATAAATAAATTAAACTTATCAAAACACCCAAGATAGTCAATGAGTAGTATCAAATGCAATGCAGGTTGGCAGATATATCATTCCAAGAAGAGCATGCACAGCAGTACTGTTAGTAGAAAGAAAGATAGTGAATTCTCTCCATGATAGGATTAACACAGACATTACAGTTTTTTTTTTTTCAAATGTTCAAACATAATGCTTAGTTGTCATTTAATTTGCTCGACAATTTTAATTCCTTTTTAGAAAGTTTCCATAATAAATCCAATCATACATCAAAAGTTGCTATAAAATCAATGCATGGTTGAGCTTTTAGCTTTTGTTTCTTTCATGAATAAAACCTTCTAAATGGCAACATCAAACTTCTGTATTATTCTTCCTTAAATCCTAATTCCAACTATATTCATATAACTTTAAAATGCTATAAACCCGCAGATACTGAAAATCACTTGTACCAAATACACAACCTACAGAATGATGAGCCCTTCTTTATAAGAATAGCATGCCCAGGCATGGTAAGATCGAATTTTTTATGGCCATTTGTTCTAATGTGCACCTTTTTTATCCATATTAGCCAAAACCATCACTTATGCTTCTTTCATTAGTAATTCAATGTAATCCTAAATAGGTTGTGAATTAGCTTGTACAACAACAACAAAGCCTTAATCCCACTACGTGGGGTCGGCTATATGAATCCTTTTTTCTCCATTGTGCCCTATTTAGTGTCATATTTTCATTTAGTTCTAATAAATGAAGATCATTTTTTTATACAATAAGCCCAAGTCTTCCTAGGTCTACATCTGCCTTTTTTAACATAAGTTGAATATAAAACATCAACTCTCCTAATTGGATCGTCAGATGGTCAACATATAATGAGACCAAACCATCTAATACGACTCTCTCTAATTTTATCCGTCACTGAAGCTACACCAATCCTATCACGGATATATTCATTTTGCATTTTGTCTCTAAATGCAAAGCCACTCATCCACCTAATTATTCTCATCTCAGCCACACTTAACTTAGTATTATGCTTCTCTTTTAAAGGCCAACATTCAGCGCCATAGAGCATTTCAGGTCTCACAACCATCTTATAAAATTTTCCTTTCAGTCTAAGTGGTACTTTTCTATCACATAAAAGGCCCGAAGCATTCATCCACTTCAACCAACCAACTTGAATTCTACTATTAGCATCCCTATCTATATCACCATCGTTTTGACTAAATCGTTCACACCTTTTAATAATTTGATCACCCAAATTTACACTTCTGTCACTAGAGCTACTACTACTAAAATTACATTCCATGTATTCAGTTTTAGTTCTGCCTTTAGACTCCAATGTCAACCTCCATAATTCAAGTTTTTTCTGGGCTTTTTCTCTCGTCTTATCCATGAGAATGATATCATCGGCAAAAAGCATACATGAAGGTACATGCTCCTGTAAATGTCTAGTAAGATCATTCATAACTAAAGCAAAAAGATATGGGCTTAAAAAAAAAAGATCTGTGAATTAGCTTGTAATTGTTCAAAAATTAGATCAACTTTTGTCTTGGATCAAAGTCAACGAGCAAACTAACAAATCAAGCTCGGTTCAAATTGAGCTTGAACTAAGTCAACCCTTTCATATTAAAAACTAAATTTTTGTATGTAGAAATTTATATACGCATAGAATTATGAATGTATTCACATTTGAACAAAAGTATGTAGTACGTACGCATCTAAGCATTTAAATGCGTAACTTTGTACATGTATGAGTGTGTGTGAACTCGACTAAGAACTTGTCTTAGGATATCAAAAAGTAATCAAGTTCCAATCGATTTTTTGCTCAAATAGAACTTGATCAAAATTAACAGGACATGCTTAGCTTGAATCAAAATTGGACCAAGCAAACAAGCAACTATACTTGGCTCAGCTCGTGATTATATCAAATGACTTCTAGGAGATCTCAAGTTGGGAAACTAACTAAAGATTGGATCTTTAACCACCCTGCTCCTAAAGACATGCATTTATGCGAATAAAAGAAGCTGCTTTTTGCAAAAAAAAATCATTAAATGACAAATTAAACAAACAAAAAAAATGAATTGTGCCTGCTTCCAAGGTCCTTCAGGAATAACTATAGGAGCGGCAGGAATGCAGATGGAACTAGTTCCCACATCCAAGCAAACTATGGATGAAACCCTTTTCCCCCGCTGGTAAGACCCATCACAGCTCCGAAACTGGAGAACACCACATTTATGCAAAGAAATCCCCTTTTCCCACATCCAATCCTTTTCCTTAATGCCGAGGGAGATAGGGTGGTTCAGTGACAAAGCCATTGCAGACGAAATCGAAGAAATGATTTGGAGATAGGGAGAAGAAGCCGGGAGTAATAATCACTTCCCAAGGAAAAAATACAGCAGCCCGCGCACAAGAGTGAGAGAAATAGGTAGACTGACAGACTAGCAGTGGATGGAGATTTTCAGGCTTCAGAACCCACCTCCGCAGCGGCGAACCTATCGAATCCCTGGCGCAAGTTTAGGTTTTAAACTAAGTTTTTATAGCATGGTGCGCGAGTACATTAGTCAATTTATCTATAATTTTAAAAATTATATATTCTTAGTTAATTTGCAGAAAAACAAATAAGGAATTAGAAGAATTTGCCTTAAAAGTCATAAATATTAAAAATTATGCCTTTAGCCCTTTATTTTTTAAAATAAAATGAATTCAGCATAAAGCCTAACAACAAAAATTGTGCCTTTATTTTGTTAGTTATTTATTGTTCATAATATATTGAGGAGTTTAAGTTTTTTTTTTGTATTTGATTGCTTATAAAATACGTCAAATATTTATAGCAATGGGGGAGACAATGATAAGGAGTTGCATTAATGATTGCGAGTAGTTAGTGTGAATGATAGAGAATAGTCAAAATAACTAACGAAAGCTGAAGGTGATAGTTGAGGTTAATGATAATTACAAAGGATATTGAGTGATGAAAGTTAACAACGGCGGTATAGAACTATCGATGAAGGAGGTGATGGCAGAGAACCATTCTGGGTGATGGGGAGTAAGGATAATGATAATAGTCTTGCCTCACAAAAGCATTGTATTTGGATTTTGTTTAAATTAATCAAATTTTAAAGCCATTAAAAATTAAACCGAATGAGAATTTCAAACATTATGAAATTTTTTTACCACTTAAAACTTTTTTATGGATAATACTAAAAGTTAAAATTTTTTGGCATTTCATTTGTATTACGTTGGGAATTGCAACCAAATAGCCACTTTGTGAGTTTAAAAAACTCTTACTGATAAACCATTATTTAGGGTTTTTTAGATTTTCTTTTTATTATTTTACTTTTGGACTCTTAAAATACTTTTATTTGACTATTATTTTCTTGCTTATTAAAAATCTCAGAGATGAAAATGTTTCTTACACCGTGACTTGGTATTAGTATGTGTGGTACAACAACAACAACAACAAGCCTCTATTCCACTAAGTGGGGTCAGTTATATGAATCTTTTTTTCTCCATTATGTCATATTCAGTGTCATAGTTTCATTTAATTCTAATAAATTAAGATCATTTTTTATAGAATATGCTCGAGTCTTTTAGGTCCACCTCTGCCTTTTTTAACATAAGTCGAATCTAAAACATCTACTCTCTTAACTGGATCATGAGATAGTCGACATTTAATTTGACCAAATCAACTAAGTTGACTCTATCTAATTTTATTTGCCACTGGAGCTACACCAAACGTATCACAAATAAATTAATTTCGCATTTTGTCTTTAATTATAAAGTTACTCATCAACCTAAGCATTCTCATCTCCACAACACTTAACTTAGTTTTATGCTTCTATTTTAAAGGCCAACATTCAGCGCCATAGAGCATTGCAGGTCTCACCAACATCTATAAAATTTTCCTTTCAATCCATGTTATACTTCTATATCACACAATAGGCCCAAAACATTCCTCCACTTCAACCAACCAACTTGAATTCTATTAATAACATCCACATTTATATCATCATCACTTTGAACAATAAACCTGATATATCTAAAGAGTTCACTAGAGCTACTACTATTAAAATTACATTCAATGTATTTAGTTTCAGTTCTACTCAAACAAAGGCCTTTAGACTCCAATGTATGCCTCCATAATTTAAGTTTTTTCTAAGCTTTTTCTTTAGTCATATCCACGAGAAGGATATCATTGGCTAAAAGCATACACCAAGGTACGCTCTCTTGTAAATGTCCAATAAGAGCATCCATGACTAAAGCAAAAAGATATGGGCTTAAAGTCGATCCCCAATGTAATTCAACCGAAATAGGAAAATACTCGGTCATTCCTCCTTCTGTTCGTACACAAGTAACAACTCTAGTGTACATATCTTTAAGTAATCGCTCTAGTATACATATCTTTAGTGACTTAAATATAAGTCAACACCATTCTTCTCTAGAACACTCCAAAGAATATCTCTTGAAACCTTATCACAAAATTTTTCTAAATCAATAAAAATCATATGTAAATCCTTCTTATTCTCTCCAAACTTCTCCACTAAACCTCTCAATAAATGTATAGCTTCCATACGAGGCCTACCCGACAAATCCAAATTGATTATGAGAAATCTTTGTAATACGTCTACCTATATGAAATTTCCATTTCCCATAATTTTAAAGTATGAGACATCAACTTAATTTCTTTATAATTTTAAAGAATTAGTGTGCGGTGCTTACAAGAAAATTTTTCTGAGTTCACCACCTGCAGATATATTGCCAATTTTATACTCATCACAAAAATTTAGGTTAATTAGATACCTCATCAATTTGAATCGATACTCTAATTTGAATTGAGATCAAATTCAATCAACTTAAAATTAAATTCAGCTCTTCAAGCCAAGATGAATTACTTAAGCGGTTGTTTTATATGGCAGAAAAAGTAATACAGTGTAAAAGAAATTCAACGTAGTTGAAATGTTATGTCTTAGAATACATGTTTATATTTCTTGTTTAGTTTGAAGAAAAATGGAATCAATGCATGAGGTAGATAGGTGACAAAAGTGACGAATTACGACAATGATGAGCAACTATATGTGGTAGTCAATGGCCTGTGATTACGACCAACAAGCTATGGACGTCGATCATCGATGATTAACCAATAGGAGTGGCCAATGACTAACAAAGCCTCTCTCTTGTGATATGTAAGGAATTCATCCAAAATTCAGTGATTTTTAAATTCATTGAAAGTAAACTAATAAGTGAATTTCAAATAATTCAAATTTTTGTTCTTGATGCGTGCTAGAAGATTTATGATGGTAGAGTAATGATTATTTATCATCTCAGTATTACACAAGGATTTAACACACAATCAAGTAATTAAAAAGAAATAAGAAGTAAGCATGAGGAGATGTTTCAACTTTTTAAGTGGAAAACCCTTAAAAGGAAAAAAAAAGTCGTGGGTCCTAGCCTAGTTGAAATAATTTATTATGAATTGTGAGTACACATCTCCACTCTTATCCTGAAATTGAGAAGATGGAAATACAATTGTTAGTTATAGTTCTTGGCGATAACAAGCTACAAGGGCCATAATCAATTGTCGTTGATGTAGTAGTCCTTCGTGAGTGCTATAGAAGGAGACTGTACCGCCAACTTGCCATAGAACTTGTAGTTGATACCCCTGACAATAGCTGACAATGTGGGCCTTAAATGGTTGCTTAAAGAGTGTTGGTTGGCCATAGAGGCCGTAACAGGGAGTTGCAAGAGCTATGGATCACGTAGGTCATATAATCCATTGTGGTGAGTCATGATGAGGCATGTGGGCCACTAGGGTTGGAGTCCGGAGCCATACGAGTTGTGGACCACGTAGGCCGTAACCGATCTCCTAGATTGTAGTGGTAAGTTGTAATGAAATCGGTAGGACGCCGAGACTATAATTGAGAATTGCACGAGCTGTGGACCTCGTAGGCAATAGTGGTGAGTTGCAATGACGTTCACATGCTGAAGGGACCAAAGTTTGGAGTTGTACGAGTTGTGAAACACATAGGCCGTAGTGGTTAGTTGTATTGACGTCAGTACCCAATGGAAGTCGGGCTCAGGAGCTGCACGAGCTGTTCACCACGTAGGTCGTGGTTGGTAACGTAAAGTGTAGTGATGAGTTGTAATGACGTTCATGACCGCGATGGTCGAAATCGGGAGCTGCATCAAACATGGATCACGTAGGCAATAGTTGATCACTTAAGCCATAACAAAGAGTTGTAATGAAGTCCATAAGCAACAGTGTTGGGAGTCTAGAGTTGCACTTGTGTATGTGAGGTGTAGTGTTACATCATCTTTGAGGAGCGTTGTTGCATCGTCTTTGGGTTTAGCCCTGTTTGGGATGATGTGCTGCTTCACAAGTTGCTTCGTGACTCAGCGATGTCAGTTGTTGCTTCGCACGATGCTTCATCGCAAGGAGAGAGGCGACCAATGGTGATTGGCGGAGGCCGGTGAGTGGTGATCGGCGATGGCCGGCGGTGGTCGAGGAATACAGGGGTAGGAGGCAAATTCAACTCCTTCTCAGGCTCGAGTCTTCTTTAGGCTTCAAGCTCTTTCTCTCCTTCTCATGAGAGGGGTGGGGCTCTATTTATAGAGTCCCGGTTACAATTAATAAAGGAATACAAACCACTCTAATCAGATGCCTCGGAGAGATTCCCTCGATCGAACGACGTTTGATGGAATTTGAGTGCCTTAACGATGTCATAATTAAGTGATTTTGGCCTCATTGGATTCGTCTTGTTGAGACACTCGATTCGACCAAGAGCTCACCATATTTGAAATCTTTTTGACCTTCCAAATATGTCCATAAAGCTTCTAAAATCGGTTTAATGACTTGATCTGAACTTGATTTGACTTGGATTTGATCGATTTTTTGGTACCGTTGGGTTTGTCTCGTCGAGCTGGCCAGTTTGACTGCAAGTTTATTAAAATTAAAGCTGCCAATAACTTTTAATTAAAGTTTGAATGTTTCTAGCTCATAAGATTATCTCGGGATCTGCGTCATGCCTGAAGATTCATGTTAGATGATAAAAAATTATTAATGGTGCATCAGTTGCCCCATATTTTTTAGCAAGAAAAAATTTTATTGTCAAATAATACCGAAAGCAGAAGCACTTTATACTTATCGTGATAGCCGATATGACAAATTGACACTCTTGAAGTAATCATTTACGACCCACCCGACCAACTACTATCATGATTATCAACTACGATTTCTATGACAAGCTTGAGCTACAACCACATTCTATAACACTCATGAATGACTACTACCTCTGCAGTAATCAGCTATGACCATTGCAGCCTATTGTCGCCAAAACGACGACTATACAACTTTGTAATTCCATATTCTCAAATTTAGGAGAAGGGTTGATTTATGTACTCTTGTAGTGAATTATTTAAATTGGGCTAGATCCCGTATTTTTTTTCCTTTTCTAAGGATTTTTCACATTGATTTTTTCTCTTTCTAAATTTTCCATGCAGTCTTATAGAATTTTCACTTTTTTTTCTCTTTCATATCAGCGTGTGTTGAATTCTCGTGCAACGTAAAGACAATAATCTATTACTCTACTGTCATGAATCTTCTACTACACATCAATTTTATATTTCATTTTACTTAAATGCAAACATTCAACCACTTAAAAATAGTATTTCTTTTATTTTATTTAATCAAAATCATATATAGATTATATCATAGAGCAATGTGGTGGACAAACCGGGTTGGGCTAGACCGGACCCGCCCAAATTCATGCCACCAACAACAGGATACAGCTGCTCAAACCACGTGGCAGATTCCAATTCAAAGTCGTTCGCTTCATCGTGGGATCCACGTTAGCGGTCGGCAAACTATATGGGAAAGCCACCGGCCCGGCCCCCACTCCACGCGGGCCACGGCCACCTCTATCCCTTCCGCTTGGCACTAAAGTCTTCTAGATTCTCCAATTCCAGAGATCGCTTTCCTCTCCGTCCCAAGGAAACCCTAGATCATCTCTTCTGTTCTCCTCCGATCAACTCGCAAAAATGGTATTTTTTCTGATTTTCACTCTGGATATTTTATGATTCGCAATTACCTGCTCTCTTTGAGCTTTTTTTTTTTTAAAAAAAAAATCTGTTATCTATTATCTATTCTTAGTTCCATATATTCTTGGGATTTATTACATGTAACTTTTAGGCAGCGTAAAATTTTTGTTTAATGATTGTTGAGCCTTGCACTGCCGCTTTAAATTGTGTCTTTATTGGGTGGATTGTAGGGTTGCGGTTTAGATCTAGACTTTAGTCTAATTCTGCTGCGTCTAATTTGGTTTGATTTATCTTTAGATTTTGGTGCTGGTCTGAATTGTTTTGTTGATTGATGTCTAGTTCATAGTTAAACATTTATTTTCCTATATGATTTAGTGGAGATAAAATTGCTTGGTTTAGGTAGATTTGTAAAGATGGGCATTTGGTTTTGTTTTTTCAATTCAGGAAATAGTTGGTCTGTAAATGCTTTCCATGTTTATGATGTCAACTTGATGTTCCTAATACATCCTCTTGTAGAGGGGTCTTGTGATAAGTTATGCATGCCTTTTGAGAGTTAAAAGATCATTGTGCTATCCAGTATCTGTAGCTTTTTCCTAAAGTCTGTGCATGCTCCTCCTTTATCTGCTATTTCAACGTAATACATGTTTGAACTTCATGGATTGGAATAGTATTGAAAAAAAATTAAAAAAAAATAGAGGTTAGGCTGAATTAATTATTGATGCATTTCATAAAAAATGATGACATTTTTTAGGTTTAAGTAAAATTCTTTTCTTTAAAGGAATAAATTTTATTGTTTGATATTTTGCATAAATACTTGCAGGCTAATTCAGCATCAGGGATGGCGGTGAATGATGATTGCAAGTTGAAGTTCCTTGAATTGAAGGCGAAGAGAACCTACCGTTTCATAATTTACAAGATTGATGAGAAACTGAAGCAAGTTGTGGTAGACAAAGTTGGTGAACCTGCTCTCAACTATGAGGATTTTACTGCCAATCTTACTGCAAGTGAATGTAGATATGCTGTTTATGATTTTGATTTTTTTACTGAGGAGAACGTCCCCAAAAGCAAGATATTTTTCATAGCTTGGTAATAACTTTGTATTTTGCTCCTAACTCTTCAAAAAAATATATTTTTATGAAGTATTTAATTGTTTGGTTTGCACTATATATTGTTTCTAAGGTCTCCTGACACTTCGAAAGTGAGGAACAAAATGCTTTATGCTAGCACCAAGGAGAGCTTCAAGAGGGAGCTGGATGGGATCCAGGTGGAGTTGCAAGCAACTGATCCATCCGAGATTGATCTGGATGTCATTAAAGGCCGTGCCAACTGATTGTCTTCTATAGCTTCTTCTTTATTGAAGTTATATTCGTTGCAATCAGATCTTATAAATGAAATGTTTATAAGTTCATGGTATGGTGTCATTTGCTATAACAACAAATGTCCCATTATATTTCGTCATGTTTTCTTCTAAGTCAAATCCTTATTTATGGCATACAAGCAGATGATTTTTTTTTGTTTAATTATGTGATATTGATTTCCAGTTTGATGCTACAATCTATTTGTATGAAACTGTTGGATGGGTGTGTCCATGTAAGCAACCATTGTGTTTTCTGACTGTTATGGTTTGGAATGCAAATGTGCCATTTTGGCATTTCAATGTTAAACTCTTTTGGTTTATGTGAGCTCAATGCTTGTTGTTCTTATCAATAGATCTCTGTCATCATTTTGTTACAGGTTTATTTAGTTTTTTTTTTTTTTTTAATCATTTTTGGTTTTTTTCATACAGCTGATTTTGTTTTTTCAATGTTAAATTATTTTGGTTGATGTGAGCCTCGGAGGCTAATCATTTATTAGTTGCTTTATGTTAGCTGAGGGGTATAGAATAACATCATTTAATACGAGGAAGCTTAGTTTTTTTTTAGGCAGTGATTCAAATTACGGTTGTGACTTAAGATGATTAGTTTAGTGTAAATGAAATGTCAATGTCCTAGTATGTTCTTTTGTCCATAGTGTCTCTTTAGTGTTTGCCAGCTACGACTTGTGTTAATCAATGTTGTAGTGGTTGAAATAATTGGAATTTATATAGACATGAATTTTCATGATCACGATTTGAGCAGCTTTTTTGAAATTATGTTATCACCCCCTTTATCATTAGCCTTTTTTCCACCTATCTGAGGTTTGATTTATAAATTTTTAAATTTCATTTGTTTGTTATGATCCTTCCTTGCAGATTTAAGCTTTTTGTGTTGAAAATTGGTTTGGCCAGTGGTTTATTTTGCTCAACCTAAATTCTCCTTGGTTCAGTTCTTCATATGTAGCATCATTGCCAACGGTTTAACAAGGATCAATTACTTCATGTAGTTTTTATTGATTTTTGTAATGCTTTATCATAGACCTTTTCAAGATAATATGTGAAAAAAATATGTAAATCCTTTCTTTGAAACTATATTAAATTGTATTATCTACACCACTAGCATGAAACCAATATCAGGCTGGAGAAGCCGTTGATAATTAAGTTAAAGTTAAGCATATATAAAGGAGAATGTTAAGATGAATATCTGATAATATTATAAATACAACAAGTTTTTATCCCACTAAGTGGGTCGGCTACATGAATACTTTTTCTCCATTGCTTCCTATTGAGTGTCATATTTTCATTTAATTCTAATAGATTAAGATCATTTTTTATACAATATGCCCGTGTCTTTTTATGTCTACTTTTGCCTTTCTTAACATTAGTCGAATCCAAGGCATCTACACTCCTAGTCGAATCATCAGATGGTCAACGCTTAATGTGACCAAACCATCTAAGGCGACTCTCTCTAATCTTGTCCGCCATTGGAGCTACACCAACCCTATCACATATATATTCATTTTGCATTTTGTTTCTAAGTGTCACACTCATTTACCTAGGCATTCTAATCTCAACAACACTTAATTTGGTTTTATGCTTCTCTTTTAAAGACCAATATTTGGCACCATAGAGCATTGCAACTCTCACCACCATCTTAGCAAATTTTCCTTTTTAAGTCTAAACGGTACTTTTCTCACACAATAGGCTCGATGCATTCCTCCATTTCAACCAACTAACTTGAATTCTACTTATAATATGCCCATCTAAATCACCATCACTTTGAACAATAGACCCGATATATTTAAAATGTTCACACCTTTTAATGATTTGATCGCCTATTGTTACAACTTCGCCACTAGAGCTACTACTATCAAAATTATATTCCATGTATTCAGTTTTAGATCTACTCAAACGAAGTCCTCTAGACTCTCATGTAGACCTCCATAATTAAAGTTTTTATTGAATTCTTTCTCTAGTCTTATCCACAAGATGAATATTATCAACAAAAAGCATACACCAAGATACACTCTTCTATAAATATCCAGTAAAACATCCATAACTAAAGCAAAAAGATATGGGCTTAAAGTTGATCCCTGATGTAATCCAACTGAAATATAAAAAAAACTTGGTTAATCCTTCTTCTATTAAAACATAAGTAACAACTCTAGTATAAATATCTTTAATGACTTGAGTATAAGTCATATCAACACATTTTTTCTCTAGAACTCTTCAAATGACTTCTCTTGGAACCTTATCATAAGCTTTTTCTATATCATTAAAAATCACATGTAAATCTTCCTTTCTCTCTACTTCGCCATCAAAACCTCTCAATAGCTTCCATAGTAGACCTGTCCGAAACAATCCAAAATGATTATTAGAAAATTTTGTATCACTATCTTAACCTATCTTTAATTATCCTATATATTAAAAAATAATTATATTAAAAGAAGGGGGTGGGACTAATCTTTTGGAAAATGAGATGATTAAAAATAGATTTAAATGGTTGGACATGCTCAACGAAGTGTGGAAAATATAGACATATAAAATCAACTATGTCAAATAATTAGGAACGAAGATAACTAGCCTAAGGTGAGATGGTTAAAAGGTTATGGAAAAGAATTGCATAGAACGCATTGAATATCTCATGTAACATTCATGAGTTAATTCATTATGCAAACTGAAATAATTGAGATGGGATAACACTAATGGTGATGATTACGAAAATTTGGCCAATGCTGTGGATGTTGTTTGTATTTGATAAATTTGCATGGTTACACTGGTGATCTTAGTTTAGCCTTTGGGCAATGGTGATATTATTAGTTGCAAACAATGTATTTAGTGACGAGTAAAGTGCCGAAACTGTTTACTTGGGGGTAATTTTAGTTCCAGAGCCTATAAAAGTATCAAATTAGTCCCCAAAAATTTTAAATTGGGGTTGAAAATAAGCCTCATTGGAAACTACTGAGAGGACTATGTCAGCCCATATTAAATTGCTTGGAACTAAATTGACATTTTTAATGTTTTACATAATTATGTATAACTTCCTTATTTGCTATATGCATTAATCTTTTTTGCATATTTTTGGTACTTGATATTTTTGCTTGGCAGTGTGAAGGTATCATAATCTAAGATGTTTTCCTTGCCGATAGTGTATGAAGCTAAATATTTTGTACTTTTTCATTAAAAAAACACCTGTCATCGCCAGTGATTTTAGCTTATAAGTGCTGCAAATTTAATGGATAATTTGAATATATTAAATATTGTTTAGAGCGTATAATTGGATACGTTAATTTCTGATGCCAATAATGAGAAAATTTGCCGAATGCTCCCACAGTTTCTGGCTTTTTCATACTTGGGAATAATTAGGCAAATTAAATATTGCTAGCTGCTTGGTATTTCCTTTGGATACAATATTATTTGTGGTATTATGGCGCAACTACATTAGTTTTTTTCTTGTTGAATAATAATGTGAATGCTTTTAAGGTTGAGGGTTTTTTATATTTTGTGAAAATAAAACGTTCCATAACTTACCCTAAAAGAGTTATAGAAAATGTCCTAGTGAAAGTTGATCAATTTATCTTTCCTATTGATTTCATTGTGCTGGATATGGAGGAAGATAACTTACCCTAAAGGAGTTATAGAAGATGTCCTAGTGAAAGTGGATCAATTTATCTTTCCTATTGATTTCGATGTATATTATTTGTAGTTGCTATCCCTATAGTTTTATGCTAATACACCTCTTGTGACATTGTCCCGTAGCTCGGTTTTGCAGCTAATCAGTTCTACAACTCTTTGATGCTCTAATATGCATCTTTAATTAGTACTTATGATTCAAAATGGGTTCTCAATTTTTGTGTGATGAAAATTATATTATTTCTGGTGGTATGTTTTAACTGATTGATTATGTTTTGCTGGCAATGAGACCTATTGGATTAATTTTTTTGGGTGATGAGGAAACTACACTTAGTTGGAGAACTCAACCCTAACATATGAAAAACCCAATAGGATTATAATCTAAGTAGTTGGGCTTCCAATGGTGGTTGCAAATGAATTAGTTTGGCATAGAGTTCGGATATGTAGGAAGAGCCAATATAATACGTCCAAGCCAAATAGGTCGGCCAAAGATTAATCTTGCTTGCAACCAAGGCTCCCATGAAAAAGTTGACATTATTGCCATCAGAAATGTTATAAGATAAGTATCATTTGAAGGATGGAGCATATTTAGCGTTTTTTTTGGGTGGGAAAGTAACATACATGCCACACAATTCTTATGTATTTACATCCAACACCCATAATTTGTTATTTGCACTTATTATGCATTAGTGTCATAAATCTATGCATGAAAACAGTGTGTTTCACTTCACAAAAGATAGTGTTAGTGGTATTTTTGATGTGATATTAATGATTTGAGTGGCATGCATGTAAGTATAAATATTTAGATGTTATATATGTAAATACATAAGAAGAATCGTGTGGTAAGCATGTAAATGCACACCCCTCCCCTTTTTTTTTCCCAGAAATTGGAAGCTTGTGAGTTGCTATTTTTCCATAGGGAGCAATGACACTGCTTCCACCATGAGAGTATAAATCTGAATTGCTCCAAAATCTTCAAATGAGGGAGCGGTAAAAAACATGAGAGATGTTAAATATGGAGAGAATGTCCATTCCTCCATTATTAGGTTTGCAAGTTCTATCCTAGAAAACTAGGTGAGCTTGCGAGAGGAGATAGAGCCATGATAGAGGAAATAGAGCCTATGTCTTGCTTATCATCTTAATACAGGTTTAAAACGTGTAGAGCTCTAACCAAATAAGCTAAGTAGTTGATATCACTCCATGAAAGATAAAGCTTTAGCCTTCCAATTATAAAATAAGCTGATATGTTGGAACTCACTTAAGGAAAGGTGTTTGGTGAAGAAGGGAAGTCCAATGTATTTAATCTTAGCCTCCATCAGAGATATGTTAATGATGGAGCTGAGATAATCAATCAGAGAAGTTGCCAAAAGTAGAGATGATGTTATTGAAATTGATAAGGTAAGATACATGGGTTTTATCAAAAATTAAAATATCCTCAAAAGTATAAAAGATGACAGAATTTTTGCTGATTGATAGTAATACAATCTCATGACAATCCCAATCTCTAGATGTCAAGAATATTGAAGAAAGCATTCATGACTAAACAGAGATAGGAGGAGAGTGGGCAGCTTTGCCTTAATCCCGAAGAAGAGCAGAAAAAAACTTTCAATGAGCCATTTAATTCAAATAGAATAGAGAATGTCTTCCATAGAAGCTGATTTAGTTCATAAAGATAAGAGGGAATCCTTTTTTGTATCCTTCAATTAAGGAGGGATCTGTCAATAGTATTAAAGGTTGAAAATTATTTTTCTTGAAAATCGTCTTTTTTTTGCCTTTATCAACCTACTTTGCAAACTAACATAATACCTTACATGCAAGGTAACAAAATCTTTTGGATCATTTTTCATTTCTAGTTCTGTTGCAAAAGTTAGCATGATCAGAAAAAAGATTGATAAATCCTATTTTAATTAATTGAGATAAGATTGATGACAATAATGAGACAAGATTACAGATTCTCTTGTAATTATATTCATTATTCGACAATTTAAACCAAAAAATGATCCAGCTCCTATTCGAAATATACATGAAAGAATTGAGCAGTTTGAAAATAAACCATTAACAATGAACAGATAATAACAGTTTCTCAAAAACTACTTATCTTTGTAATATCAAAGCAGCTTGCAGCCAAGTTGAATGGCTATATAATCTACCAGTAGTCTTTGCATGAGCAGAATCCTTCTTTGAACTGATGAAACCTACTCCTATCTCTTAGAACAATCTGTCTTTCCTCTATCATCGATATAACTTTAAAGGCATCATGACAATCGTTGCAGACTCTCAAATTCTTCACAATCCTAATAATCTCCCCTTTCTTCAAGCTAATGAGCCCAAACGCAAGAGCAAGCTTCTCACTGTGCATCAAAACCGCATCCTCCTTTTCCTCCTCATCTATGCTCTGACTCACCACACTCGTATTCACCACGTACCCGACCAGCCTCATCTTCTTCCTCAGCTCATCAATCTTGGCATAGATCTCATCGGTTTGAGCATGTGATCGATCTCCCATGAAGAACTCATGCACTGAATGATCCACCTCTATCCAACTGCAACCTGGAGTCTTACTCACTCTCTGCTCTCTCATCTTAAGCCTGCATTGTGCTGCCTCTTCCAGTCTTCCCATGGAAGCATACATTGTTGCTAAATAAACATAGCTGCCCGAGTGCTCCGGGTCCAGCTCTAGAATTCTACAAACCACCGCTTCCCCTCGCTCTATATCTCCATGGATTCTACAACCACCAAGCAAAGCTCCCCACACTATAACATTAGGCTCCACTTCCATGGAAGCAATCAAGTTCTCAGCTTCCTGGAGCCGACCTGCTCTGCTTAAAAGATCCACCATGCATCCATAATGCTCCACCTTGGGAGAGATGACGAATTCCTCCCTCATCAGCCTGAAATACTCCAGCCCTGCATCTACTAAGCCTGAATGGGTACAGGCTGATAGTATGCCCATGAAGGTGATCTCATTAGGCTCTATTCCTCGCTGCAACATCTCATGGAATGTAGACATTGCTTCGGCTGAATGGCCAAACATGGCCAGACCGGAGATGATTATACTCCACGAGATGACGTCCTTCTCGCGCATCTGATCGAACACCTTTCTAGCGTCTTGTATGCAGCCACATTTGGCATACATGTCGGCAAGTGAATTGCCGAGAAACAGGCTGAGATCAATGTGTTTCCTATTGATGTATTTATGGACCCATTGACCTGAATCAAGAGCGCCCAAGTGAGCACAGGCTGAGAGTACGCTCACAAGTGTGGCTGCATTTGGCTGAACGCCGCTCGACTTCAGAAGCATTGAGCGGAAAAGTTTTAAACAATCGGAGAAACTTTCATTCTGCGCGTAGCCGGAAATCATTGCGTTCCAGCACACTGCATTCTTCTGAGGCGCTTCGTCGAACAGATATCGTGCAGCGTGAACGTCACCGGCTCGGGAGTGCCCTGCAATCATGGCTGACCAAGTGACTAAAGTTTTTTCTGACATTCGATCGAACAGCTGTCGTGCACCATTAACGTCGCCATGGGAGGAGTATCCGCTGATAATGGTGTTCCACGATACCACATCCTTTACCGGCATTTCGTCAAACAGTTTGCGGGCGTCGTCCAGACGGCCGAACTTGAAGTACATATCAACGAGGGAATTGGCGACGAAGATGTTTGAACTGATTCCGTGGCTGATGATGAAGGCGTGAGAGGCCTCGCCGTCGGCGAATGAGATGAGAGCAGCGCAAGATTTGAGGATGGAGGTGAAGGTGAACTCATCGGCGAGGAGGTGAGGACGGAGGAGGAGGAGGGAGTTGAAGTGGGAGAGAGTGAGGGAGTAGAGATGGTTGTCAGCGAGTGCTTTGAGAAGGGAGTTCCAGACGTGGAGATTGGGGTCAGGGAGAACGGAGAAGATGAGGGTGGCGTGGCGAGGGTTGGAGCGAGCGGAGGTGGCGGAGATGAGCTTGACGGCGGCGAGGTTGGGGTCGAGGAAGGAGGGAGGAGGCGGGTCGGTGATGAGTAGGGTTTGGAGCTGGAGGAGCTGGTTCATGGTGAGCTTGCTGGAATGTTTTAGAAGAAGGATGGTTGCGTTGAGATTAGGGGGGCGATGGAGTGCCAGGCTGGGACTGGAAGGCGAGTCTGAAGCCGGTAGAGGGATGGATAGACAGAGAGAACAGTTCTTACGCGAGAATCACTTTTAATTACCATTGAAACAAACGCAAGCAAACAGTAATAAATCGCTCGTTCTCTCTTTCCTTTAAAATAAAAGCAGTTGGTTCTGTTCTGCAATATATAGAAGAAATTTTAAATTTTAAGTTTTTTCAATTGAATTAGGGTCTGTTTGAGGCGGCTGCAGCTTATTGAATAATCTCCTGATAAACTGCTTAAAAATAATCTGCAGATAAGTTAGGTGCGGTAACTATTACAAATTTTTCTTTTTTTTTTTGAAAAGCCAAACCTCAGTCAGAAAGTTGTCACCTCACCTAGACAAGTGCGTTGTGAAAATGCTATTTTCAACATTTTGAAAACGCATAAGCTGTCAAAATTCAGTTTAACCAAACAGGTCAGATGCGTTTTCAAAATGCCACCACACCAAATAAGCTTCCCCAAACAGACCCTTAGTCAAGAATATATATAGCTTCTGCGAATGAGAACGTTCTTCAGAATTTTTAAAAGAAGACCTAAAAAAAGTAATTCACATATACAAATCTATTAAATAACTTATGCAATTCAACCAACTATTAATCATATGCTTTTTAATTTCTAATCATTGAAGGTTTAACATGATTTCAAATTTAATTTTAGAATTGATTTGTCTTCAACAAATTTGTATTCGACCATGCGACTCATAGAATACAACAACCACAGTCAGAGCATACCCCTATTTTCCGCTTCCATTTACTTTCGCTTTAACATCTATAAATTCTAATATTCACATACAAAACACTCAAATCTCCAATATCACATAAAAAATATCATAATCACCTAATTTAAAAAAATATATATATATTTTTTCATACATAAATTTATCACATCAAAATTTTATAAATATTAGAATTGTGGTGTATGTTTGTAAACTTTCATGTTTGTTTTAAAGGTGGTACTAACAACCTCTTTTAAATTTTTTTTTGAGAAAATATTGTGTCCAGAGTGCAGACACAAGCTGTGTCCGGACAAAGGATGTGATACATCTGAAGGAGAAAAAAAATTTTAGCGTATTGCGTTCTTTGTTTGTACATTGCGTCCGGACTCTGGATGTACTATTTTCTCATTTCTTAAATTTTTTGGGTTTTAGGCATGTTTTTTATTTGTTAAGACGTCCTAATGCTATTTATAAATAAATCATTCCAATTATTTTTTTAACTTTCAAATTTATATGTTTATGCATGTAAATCATTTAGAATTTAATAAAAATAAAAATGTATAGTTGATTCGTAATTTGCAAAAAGAATGCAAGAGGTTGTGCTTAACAATGTTTCGGGTGCATTATATGAAAATGCCCCTTTCAAAACTTTTATTTAAAAAAAAAAAAGCTTTTACTAATTTACCATTTTCTATTTACAAAAGGCAAACTTAATTTTATATGTTTCATTATACTTGTAATTAATAAAATATCCTTATTAATTCAATATTTTAAAACTAATATATTTAAAATTTCATTATTGGACAAGTTTTTTATTCTATTTCTCTAAACATTTAATTAATATGATTATTTTCTTAGTGTATGTTTGAAGTTGGTTTATTTTTACGTTTCAACTTTCAAGTTTTATTGAACCAACATTAGAAGTGTGAAAAATGTCTAAACTTTTAAGGTGTATGAAGATATACACAATCTATATTATTATTATTATTATTATTATTATTATTATTATTATTATTATTTGAATAAAAAATAATGAACTTTCAGCTGGCCTCTTGTCAAGGGATAAGTTACCTATCGAATTACGGTGATTCACTATTTGTCCGACAGCTTAGTCTCGTTCTATGACATGAGCTTATCATCCAAGGGTTGAAAGTTGTCCATTGGATCTAAGTAGTTGTCCGACTGATTAAGTCGACGAAGCAAAGATCCAGGCAACCAAAAGACTGCCAAAGCTAACTGGCATCCCTAACTCAATAAAATTGGTCGAGTGGATATTGTCAATCCAAGGACTTTAGTAATAAGGTAGCTGAGCCCTAAACTCATTTGTTTTTTATACCTAAAAGATCCTGCAACGCCCCCATAAAAACAGGAGCAAACATGTTATTGTGTTTTATAACATTTTGTCTATAAATATGAAGGTAATTTGAAAAATTATAAGTAAAATTTGACATATTGAACAATTGTCCTATACTCTTGTGGCCAAGCAGTAAAATAAAATCTAAGCAATTTAGCTTCCGGATTCTTTAGGCAAATCAGTATTCATCATGAAGGGGAACGTGCATGTGTAAATGCTCCCAATAATTAATTGATTTTCTGCTAGTTTTCTTACTTTTTAAAACATTAAAAAAAGCCTGTTTTAATTCTTGGAAGCTTTTTTTTTCTAAGGGAATATGGGAGTAAGTTTCTTAAAAAACACATAATTTTGTATCACACCCAAATAATAGAACGTAGAACATGAGAGAGAAAGGACATAGTTTTTATTGATTATCTGATCAGCCCTTATTGTAGAAATAACTCCTCTATTGATAGGAGATGGGTACAGTGTGCATAATTATATGCTTACCTCTTTTTAGTGAAATTGTTACAGGATATTTTGGGTGTTTACATAAATGATCTTATGGCTGGATTTTTCTATCGCTCGATAGGATGAGATTGGCTGGTTTTGGATCGGTAAGGCTTGTTTGGCTGACTATGCTGATTTAGGGGTTGTCGATTGACTATGGTTGATCTTTGATCGTCTGAAGTTTGGTCGGACGGCTTGAGTCAACCACTTAGCTGCTTTGGTATGTTTGTTGACTATTTACACCAAGATGATGAGCATCTTTCTCAAGGATAATATCAGTCTGTCAGACAAATGGTGAATCATTGTAATTCTACTAGTAGCTCATATCATGATAGAAATTCCCTCTTCGCAGAGCATTTCTTGGTGAGAACCTTCGATCACCTGGGTCTTGGAGACACTGATGAGGTTGTTGGTGATGTTGGGTCGAGATTTGAGTTGATGTCTTCTCTCAGCTTGATAAAACTTGCTATTTAACTCAAAAGACCTATATTCGACCTACTTCAACACTCGGTCAATCAAGCCTTTGACCTTCTAGTGATGGAATCTTTGCTCTTTTTCATGCAGGCCATTCCCGGTCGTACTTTCCTCTCTTAGTCCGTTAGATCTCATTGAGATTCATACAAACATGTTTTTGATCTAGAAAATACTCATTACAAATACATTGACGGTCATATTGTTGTGTGTGTGTGTGTGTATATATATAATTTCAATCATATAAATAATTTAATTGATAAGGCGGTGCTGTCACTCAATGTCACCATCCTTTTAAAGCCTCCTCCCAGCTGTTAACGACAAATTCCCCCAGCCCTTTTACATTTTGAACCATTTGCGTGGAAAATATTTCTTAGATTATTACGCTAATCATAAATATATATAAAATAATAACGAAAATTTGAGGGCCATGCTGTTTTGATTGCCATAAACCTCCCATCAATAAATTGATTGTCCATTTGTAGTTGAAGCCAGCTCAACAAAAGATCTACAGCGCCGTTTTATTATTAAGGATAAAACTAATAGCAAATATTTATATATATATATATATATATATATATATATATATATATATATATATATATATATATATATATATATATATATATATATATATATATANGGTAATTTGGGAATTACATATTGTACTGTAGGGTTTACTCTAGGATTATAAATAGAACTGTTTGTAATCCTAGGTCTTCGAGAGAGCTGAATATTGTATTTTGTATTCTTTTCTGAATAGTGAAAAGAAGGTCGCCGCTCTGCTCCCGAGGATGTAGGCATCTTTGCCGAGCCTCGTTAAATCTCTGTGTTCTTCTGGATTTGTGTCGTTCTAGTTTTTCTTCGCCCTTATTTTCTCAACAGGGTCTATGCCAAATATCGATTTCCTTTTTAATAATAACAAAAAATATATTCAAAAAAAGGGAAAGTTACATACATAGCACCCAATTCTTATGAATTTAAATGTCTCGCACTCAAAATTTAATTTTTACACATATAACATTTTATTTATAGATGAAAAGATATATTTGACAATTAAAAAAGTGATAATAAGTGTTACTTTTTAATGTGTTATATGTAATTATGAAACTTTTTATATGAGAGAAAAATATGAAAATTTGAGTGTGGGATAAATAAATACTAAAATTTTGGGTATTAAATATGTAAAAGCCCCCTAAAAAAATTTCCATGAAGAATATTTAAGCAATCTTATAATGAATATATAAAAAACATTTTAAAAATTGAAAAAATGATAAGATAATAAAAAATTAATTTAGTCTGTTTAGATATTTATTTCAATATATATAATAAGAAATTAGGATTGATTAATGCAATCTTAAGTATGATGGTGATTTAACAATTTAGTCTATTATTAATTTGGTATTGATGATACTATACAATTAATGCAATGAATGTGAAACTCTTCTGTAAAGATTTTCTTAATTTATGCCGAACTGTAAATTTTGTGTTATGTTTGGAAATTGAAATTCAAAGCCCAATTGTCCTTCCATTTGAACGCCGAGAAGGCTAATTGTCGCACTCCGACGGCCTTCCGACGCACCGCGCAGGAAAAGCCTCTCCAAACGGACCCTCAAGATTGTCTTTTGGTTGACACACGCTTCGAGAGTGATAGCCAGGGAAGGAGAGAAAGTAAAGTCGAATGAGTTAAGAGTTTGTTGTGGAGAGAATCGGGGGGAAATGTTCCTTTAATCATAATTTTATCTCCTATTTATAAGTGTGTATTTTGTATGATTACATAAACGATGAAACATTTATAGAAACCGTTCATAATATTTTTAATGTTCTAATTAACTATATGAATTTTATATCATGTTTGTATTACAATTTGACTTATGATATGACATTAATTGGTTGATTGAGTTACTCAAATTCGACCCATTGAGGCGATCAACCGGGTGGTAACCGTGTCTTGTATTTGGTTGGCAGAGGAGCTTGGTCGAATGACGATCTCTTCTGTTGTGGTAAAAGAGGGTTGGCCAGCTATTTGCGATCAGGGGGTTCCTTCCTGCGCTTTGGTCAGTTGGACTGTAGGTGTGGTTCTTCGTCCAGATCTCTCGCCATAGTTTGTCGGTCAATCCTTGATCATACGATTAGTCGTGGGATGGTCAGATGCCTTGATCATCCGGTCGTTGTTTGGACCGTCCACTTGCCTTGAGATTTATACTGACATTTGTGGTGTATACATATTAATTCCATGACTTTTTCTGCTCCTTGAAAGTGACACCTACGATGAGGACGGAGAGGTTATTAACATTCAATAGTAATAGAATCGAGCAAGCCAATTTAATAATCAAATCCACGAGGTTGAGGGCTAGCATTGCCCCTTCTATGTTAGTGTATTGTCACTTGGTTTGTTTGTCTCTAGCGAACGAGGAGGCTATAACGATCCTTTGGTTGTGATAGTCACACATAACCAAAAGCACGACATCCATCCCATGTGTTAGCATGAACAGATTTTATTCGATCGTCATAGTGCGTACGTTCGGATCGCCCAAAACACCAAGGGTAGCGGATTCACCCAATTTATTTTAGCTCTTTCAGCTTTTTTTCTTAATAGGTTTAAGATGAAATTTTTAGCTACCTCAGCCTGCACATTTATCCTAGAGTGATGAATCGAAGCAAACCTCAGATCAATCTCTTGTTTTGTAGTCTTTTAGTTGTTGGTCTGCAAACTGGGTCTCATTGTCAATGATGATGACGAAAGGTAGTCCATACTTTTAAATCAAATTGGATCATATGAAATTACAAACTACTTCCACGTTGATTTGAGCGAGTAGTTTTGCTTCAATCCATTTTAAAAAATAGTTGTTCGCTACAAAGAGGAACTTTCTCTGACCTTTCGACAAAGGAAAAGACCCAAAAATGTCAAGTCCCCACATGGAAAACAACCAAGGACTGGGCATCGGTTTTGGCTTCCAAGCCGGCTGATGATGTAAGGACGCATATATTTGGCATTAATCGCACCTTCTCGACAAGTCTGTTTCGTCTTTCATGAGTGTTGGCCAGTAGTACTCTTGTTATTGGACTCAATAAGCAAGAGTCTTTCTTCTAGAGTTGCAACCACATTCTCCGGAATGTAACTCCCGAAGCACATCTTGAATTTCATCCTTTGTCAAGCACCTTATGTATACCGAAGTATCAGACCTTATGAACAATTTACTCGATTAACAGGTGTAGGGCGGCTTTGATTTTAAAACAACTAGGATCTTTGACACTTTCTTCTACTTTTCCTGTCTCCAGGTAGCGGATGTATGGATCCATCCAACTTTTGGTCTCATCGATCGCTACCTCCACGACTACCAGTTCGTCGACTGTAGGCCATGCAAGTTTTGCGGGCATCCCTCCAAAACAGACTCATTTGGAGAGGATGTCCGGGGCTTGATTATCTTCCCTACTGACATGCTTGATTCAGAAGCTTTTGAATTTTTTTATTTCCCTCTTTGTCTTGGCTAGGTATTTTGCAATTAGCTTGTCTCTGATCTCAAATTCTCTATTAACTCGATCCACGACTAGCAATGAGTCAGACCTTACTAGGATGTCCCAAGTCCCTATCTCTTAGGCCAGACAAAGCTAAGAGATTAGCGCTTTGTACTCTGTATGATTGTTTAAGACATCAAACTCGTCCGGTAGAGATGCTTTCCGGCTTGGTTGCATAAAAGCAACCCCAACCCTGTTGTTTCCTATTTGGAGGCTCCATTAACATATAAGATCCATGTCCTATCTTCAGTGACAATTCCTTCGTCTCAATCCCCAGTTACGGAATAGTCAGCCTGGAAGTCCGCAATAGCCAGAGCTTTGATTGCTGCCTGAGGAATATAGGTGATGTTGAATTCATTGAGCTCTACCACCCACTTTAGCAGTGGACGAGAGTTCTCTGGTTTCATAGCGCAGATTTCAATGGATGGTTTGTGATGAATTTGATCGAATGCATATGGAAGTACGGTTGAAGCCCGCGAGTGGAAATAATCAAAGTGAAAGTTAGTTTTTCCATAATTAAGTACCTTGTTTTGGCACCATGAAGCACTGGGCTCGTGTAATAAACTAGGTATTATTTTACCGCCTCCTCTCAAACTAGAACTGAGCTTACAACCTCTCATCCAACTCCGAGGTACAATGATAGCTCTTCCACCTGCTTAGAGCTGAGGAACAATGGTGGGGATACTAAGGAATCCTTCAAGTTTTTTAGTGCCTCCACACATTCAGCCGTCCATTTGAAATGCCGATTTTTCCCTAGTGTTTTAAAGAAAGTAGCACACTTGTCGCTTGACTTCGGGATGAAACGACTAAGCACGACCATACGACCGATCAATCTTTGGATTTCATTGGTGCTCTATGGGGGCGACATGTTTAGGATTGCATGCACTTTCTCTGTATTGTCTTTTAATCCTTTGAGAGTCAATAAAAAGCTGAGGATCTTCCCGGTCGACGCCTCAAAGGTGCCCTTGGTGGTCTTTAATCTTATATTGAATATTTTGAGTGTTTTGAACGTTACTTTTAGATTTTCAATGTGCTATTTTGCTTAATTACTTTTAACTAAAATATCGTTGGCATACACCTCAATGTTTCTTCATTTTTATTAGAAAAAATTACATCCATGCATCGTTGATAGGTCGCCACCAGCGTTCATAAGCCCAAAAAACATTACATTAAAAAAAATATGCCTTGCGCAGTAATAAATTTCATTTTCTCTGCGTCTGTCAGATGTATCTTTATCTGGTGGTAGCTAGAGTAAGTGTCGAGGAAGCTCATTACTGATTATCCGACCGCTGTATCTACCAGGGTGTCAATCTTTGATAAGGGGTAGGTATCATTTGGGCAAGCAAAATTATGGTTGGTGAAACTAACCCAAATCTACCACTTGTCGGCTCATAGGATGGATCAATTAGAAACTCCATATCATAGATTTCTCTTTAGTTTAGGTAATACATAGTCAAAGGACAACTCTAAATCTCATAAACTCTTTTTATTTCAAAAAAAAAATTATTGGACATATCGATGCCTTTAACAAGGGACACCTCCTCACCTATAGTCTCATCGTTGTCTTTTCCAAAAAGGTCCCACAACGACTTTCTTGTTACTTCTCTCATCGGTGCCTTCTCCAGCAAGCTCTTGGCTAAAATCCCTATAGTGGTTGCTATTGTGAGCCCCCATAAGTATCCTCAGTGCCTTCTTTAGCGAGCCATGATAAGTTCCATGTCATGCAACCTCCCATCCTTATCAAGTGAGTTTTCATTGTGAGTTTGGCTTTAGCTCATGCGAGCTATTTATCCAGTAGTCAAGGGTTGAGCTTGCCATATGAGCTTGACTCAAACTAAACTAAATCTCAAGTTTGAGCTTCCCTTTGAGTAGACATGCTAATCTTGATTAAGCCTAACTCATGCTTAACTCTATTGATTTACACCCTTACTTGAGGGCAACATTAATTTATCTTTATTTAATAAAAATCTTATAATGTTATACATATCTAATATGGAAGAGAAAAAAAAAGAACCTTGATTTTATTCTCATTTATAAAGTCAATTATTCTTAATCTTACTATATGCATCACTAGTTCAATTATAGTGAAATATCACATATAATTTTGGGTTTGACTCTTAATAGTGTGAAAATGTCAAGCAAATGAAATGGTGGACCATCAAATGTGAATAAATTCAGAGCCTCCAACAAATAGTTGGACTCCAACATTATTACATCCAAGTATGGTCCTCCGACTCTTTGATAATGACAAAGCTTTGTGATCAAGATGAGATTATCAAAGAGAACTATTTGTTATATATATATATATATATATATATATATATAATCATCCAATGATGGCACATCTTATTTCATTCACACTATATAATTTTATCATGGGGTTTTAATATGGGTCTATTTATAATGCACCTAACACAAAGACTGCATTTGCTCTAAGAAAACCAGGACAACCAAACATACAAGCAATCAATACTTTAAATGCTTTCAATGTAAAAGCTCATAAATATTGAATTTTGATTTCTAATTTGTGTGTGGATGATGTTAAAGCTGTGCTAACAAGGTTTTCTTTGAGTGAATACAGTTTTTTTTTGTGTAATTACACGCGCACATACCAAATATTTCTTAACTATTTAGATATCTACCACCTAAACATTCATATTTACATGCACGCCACACAAATCTTTAACATCTCATAAAAAGTATCAACATCATTATCTTGTCATAAGTAATATACATGTTTTCATGCATATGTTTGTAACACCAATGAATAAATGTAAATAACAAATTTTTGGTGTTATGTAGGTAAATACATAAGAATTTTGTGGTATGTATGTAAATTTCCCGTACGTGTTTATGTGTACATTGATGTACTTATATTTTTATGCTTACCTGCCAAGTGGTTCAGATTGTTTTCTAAGTCCATTAATGATTTCATCAGTTGTAAACTGTACTTCAATGCGATGAATTAGGTCAGTATATGAGCGAATTGTTTTTCACGTTAAGGATGAGTTGAAGGGATTAAAATGTAACTCCCTCAAGCAGATGCCTCTTAACAATTCTAGATCTACTTCTAGGATTTAACGAGCTTCAATCAAGAGTCTCGGGAAATAATCTTTTAGTGACTCTCTCTTGTTAGGTTATGTGGAGCCCGGTCCACTACATACAAATTGAGCAATTTTTTTGCATCTTAGGAAACCATTTAAATAAGTATTTTTTAAAATGTTTCCTTTCTTCTATTTGACTGCTACTGGCCTGAATTGTCTTTACCGCTTTCCCGCCTCATTGATTTATTTCTTAAATTAATGCAGAAGAGGAATTTTTGTTGGGCTTCCTTTTTTATGCTTTGATTAATTCCTTAATGAGTGAAATTAAACAAAAGAAAAAAGCATGCTACAGCTACCTGTATGGAAAGCTTCAGGTCCCTGTTTGGAAGGCTTTTGCTTGGCTTGCAAATAAAAGGCGTAGAAGAGTTACAGCAAATATAGATTGCATGACACTTGCTCTCCCTCTATTCTTCATGTGTTTGGCTTACGGTAGTAAGAGGAGAATCAAAAAGGTGTCGTTCTCTATTGTCTTTTCTTCGGTGTGAATCTCGGAGAGGGAGAGAGAGAATGTTTTTTCTTGTAATAGTCGATCATAATTATCAAATTAATAAAATCCTCTGCAGCTCCGTGGACGTAGGCAATTTGCCGAATCACGTAAATCTTGTGTCGCATTTTTCTGGTATTTTTTCTCGATCTATTTCTCTCTTTATTACCGTAGTTTTTCATAACATCCCTCACTTTGAAGAATCCTCGAGAGGTGAGACGAGTCTTTTAAAATTCTTCAATTTGTGATGAATTGTAATAAGCTCATCAATGTAAGAATGATTAATGTTGGGAGTGAATAAAATCAATTAGGTGTTTGATTTTTAAGAGTAATAAATAAAATTTGATAAATGAGCACTTTAGAAGCTCTTCATATGTGCATGATGTTTCAATAGATGTCAATGTATTTATGTGGATCAAATGTCCCATCATAAGAATCAATGCTATGAAGCTAATAAAACCTTGTTGGAATAGGGTGTTAAAATGGCAAACTCAACCAAGAGAGAAACTCTTGAAAATCAGGTTTTGGAATTTCACTTCTTCTTCCTTTCACCCCTCTTGGGTAAAGAGAGAGGCCCATTTATTTTATAGTAGTTTGGTATTTTGGAAAGTAACTTTCTTAACGATTTGTCGGACGATCACTGTTAATTCTACTTGATTATATGTTAATTTTTAAGGATTTTAGTGTCTTAATGACCTACAATTCAACGATCTTGGACTCAATGGGTTTCTCTAGTTGAAGCGCTCGATTCAACTATAAATATATCAAAGTTGGAGTTCATTTGACCATTAAATTAATGATCCAAACAATTTAGTTGTGCTTCAAAGGCATGATATGGGTCTGATTAGACCCAAATTGAACCAATTTTGATATCATTAAGTTCATTTTGTTGAGATGGATAGTTTGATTATAAGCTTGTTAAATTCGGAGACAGAATGGCCTAAAAATTAAATTTGGAACATTTATTACTAAAATATGAATTGTGATTCGTGCTAGATGTTAAAAAATTCTTATTTAGACATCATTATTTTTTGTTTTCTTAATGATTTCTAGCAAGAGATCAATACCACAATAAAAACTTACATGTAGTAAAAAAAGTGAGTTTATTAATATCATCTATTAAAAGAAATATAATATTATTAAGATAAATCTGAATACATTTCATAACTACAGTATGTTTTTTTGATAGAAATATCGAGATCAATACCAATGTCTTTGTATCGAACACCCAAGTTGGGCGCCAAGGCGCTCGTGATAACTACTCCTAGTGCATAGGAGTTTATGTGCCAGCTTTTGTGTACCTAAGTGCCATCCTCTCAACAACAAACCAGCACCCAAGTGGAAACTGAGTGCATAGGCACCAGCTTTTCTGTGAGCACACCTTATGTGGGCGCTTAGGCGCCCACAACCCGTCACTTAAGCGTCTGGTGCATTGTCTTACTTCGGCTACACTAAACCTAACGTTCTTGTGATTTAAATGACTTGCATTAGAGTGGATTCATTCATGAGTTCATTTTTATTCGACCTTGGTGTTTCATTTTGGGCAGTTATAAACTCTTTTAGCTTTTCTACTTTAATAAGTTCTTCTAGCTTAAGGAGCTATCAAAAAACCTCTTGATGGTCATTGTGTTCTTTATAAAAAGAACAACATATTTTTTTTTGAGTTATATATTTTTTATTGCAAAAATAACATTGATGGCTGCTAAAAAATATTTAGTATCCTAAATCTTGTTTACCAAGCAGGCATAGGAGACATGCGAAGGGGGAAGATTGACATTCCTAGTGACTATCGATGACTTATTTTTAAATAAAAGACGAGCAAGTTAGTTTTAGTGCTTGATAATCTCTCAAATTAATGGATGTGTTGATTGCTCCTGATAGGCTTCATGATATATGATAATTTTTGCTTATTAAATTTACCTTTATTCCTACTTGGTGGGCAGCAATGTCACCATGACCTTCATTCTTTTTTGGGGCTTTGATATCTCCTCTTAGGTACATTCTTTTGTATTTATGTAATTTTTGGCGAGTTTCAATATTTCTATTATTTCACACTGTTTTAATTTTCAAGCATAGTTGAATGATCATTCTTTCATTCTTTGTATGACCAATGTGAGTGACTGCATATTAGAGGCCTTTGACATTCAATGCCACTTAATAGAAGCAATTAATAAATTTATATAACATTTTTTTTAGTTCTTTTTTATATGTTAGTGGGACTTATGAGCTTCTCAATAGCTTTGGGGTGCAAGTAAAACGAGTTATAAAGACTTGAACTTGAAATTTTTTACTATTATTTCTAACAAAAATATTAGAGAACTATCAGAGGGGCAATTTCTTAAAGATGATGAAGTACAAATGACATTTTAATGCATCATTGATTTTTATCAAATAGGAGGCCGATTCAAAATAAGTCATGCCATCGACTAGATCTTTCCTTCTATTATAAGAATCTAAGCAGAAACTTTTTAAATTTCCCTTGAGATTTATCTCAAGACTAAATCTCTCTAAAACATCATTTTAAATCTTTTTGTAACCTTTCTGTTAGTCACAAAGTCCCTACTATTTTTCATCTTAACTTATAACAAGTAGTCCTTTAGATTAATAGTCCCCGAGCTTGGACAAATAGACCTAGGTGAGATCCTATCTCATTACTTGGCTATAATGGATTTGGATAGTCTATTGTGATCATAGTGAATTCATTGTCCTTGTCTCTCCAATAATATCTATTTATATCAAGTAGACATGAATATGGCCAAGCCAAGTTCTTTGAGAAATTTGAATATATATGAATAGTTTGAGGTAGGCTCCACCCCTCCCATCTTCTATAATAATTTTATCATAAAAGTAGGTTGATAATTAAACCAAATTTAAGATTCACAACTCACTAACAGTGAAATTGGTGTGTGTGTGTGTGTCTTTGGATGGAGGGAACCTCGCAAAGTATACAAATTTTGGGGATAGTTGGGACCACTTTTTTATTATTTTAATTTCTATTTTAGTTTATTTGTATTTTGGCTTAAAATCAAAATATGTTTGATAATTCAAATATAGTTATTTTTATTTTTATCGAATATCATATATGGTGATGATGGAAGGCTGCAACCAATAATCATGACAGTACAGAGGCTCAATGGTCATGGCAATGGCAACCTCCATAGTTGGGAAAAGTGGGGGCAAACTATGGACATGGATATGAAATACCAAAAGTTTGTTTTATTGAAAATAATTTATTTTTAATTAAAATGGCTGAAAAAAAAAAGAATTCAATTATAATTTAAAAAAAACCAAAAAAAATGATACCATGTAGTCCATTAGTTATGAAACATTACAAATAAATGAAAACTTATATTAATCAAGCATTACGACCATTTATAAATAATATATATAATGTATCACCAAAAATTTATATAACCAAGCATGAATATTGATGCATTTTTTTTGTAAGAATTTTTGCTTATTCAAATTCAGAATCATTCAAGTTATGTTTTCAATAATGTTACAGTTAAACTGATCATTCACTAATACGAGCCCAATGACAATGAAAATGATTTAATGAGAATTCAATTCAGCCCATATCAAATATTTAGATTGCAATTAGAAACTTTAGAGCATTAGATGGAGGGTCAGTCAAACTCGAAATTTGACAAATTTATGATTAAATCGAGCACATCGAAGAGAGGAATCAAATGAGACAAAAATCATCTAATTATGAAGTCTTTAAGACACTTAAATGTTAAAAAATATTCTATGATGAAGAAAATTGATGTGGACCATTGCTGAAAAGTTTTCAGATTCTTACTGTATTTATCAAAATGCTCCTTTAAAAACTTATAAATAAATATACATTCTTAACTTTAAGAGAGGAGGAGAAGAGAAGAGTGATCTAGCAAATAAGGCGTTACTCTTGAAGAGTAGTGCGGATGACTACGACTGTTGTAGCAACCAATTGAGACTTTTGTAACCAAATACGATGGTTTTAGCCACGAATTACAGTTTGTGTAGCATAGTGTTGCTATTATAGCAATCAACTGTACTTTTTATACTTAACTTTGAATGTTATACACAAACTATGACTCTTGTGGTCAATTAGTGTGAACTCAAAGAAAATATATAAGCTACGATTTAAGATTTATTTGTTATTAAAAATGTTCTAGTAGGAAAAAATATATGCATATATCCATTGGTGCACATAAGCATTTAATTTAAACAAATTATATAAGTCAAAATCAAATTATATAGAATTGTTGCCACGCCTATACTACTGCCGAATAAACTTTTTATTTTTCAAATGTGTTTATTTTTTTAATAAAAACTCTTACAAAAGCACATAAAGAAACTTAAATATTAAGGAGCCATTAAACAAAATTAATGACTCTCCCAATGCCCTCCAACTTCAACCGAACCACCGCCACTCCCGCCCCATAAATGATTTCTTCACGCTCCCCACACTCTCCCCACACTCCCTCCTCCTTCCTCTTCTTCTTCTCTGCAATCTCTTCATTCTCTTTTGCAGAAACTCTGAAATATTTATTGAGTTTAAGAGAGAAGGAAAAAAATGGTGGGAATTATTTCTCTGGTGACTGGATGGCCGGGTCCCAGCGGCTTCGGCTCAGCAACCACGGCCGAGCAAGTTACTGAGGGCATCGATGCATCTAATCTCACTGTTATAATTACAGGTCTTTTCTTCTCTCTGTTTTTTTTTTTATCCATTTTGATATTATTCTTCTTCTCTGTTGCAGTTTTTCAGACTGGGTTTTTCTGAAATTTTTTGGAGATTTTTCTTAGACAGTTTAAGCAATTTAGTGATTTGCCTCCATGACTCCCCAACCAAAATCTTGTCCATTTCTTTTGTTTTAGTTTAAAGAAATCAAGGGAGAAACCAGATTTTGTCCAAAGTGGACAATTGTACCGCTGAAATTTACAGTTTTTATATAAATCGTAAAAATTAATGCTTTTATTGAGCAGTTGTTGGACGGTCGATTTTTTGTATTGATTACATAAACCGCCCCACTTCATTTACTTAAAATTTGACCTCCTGTTCTGTCTTAATTGATAACAACATATAGTTTAAAGTTATCTCACAAATCTTATCTATTTACGCTTTTACTTCCAAATATATGTATCATATTCAACTTTAATAGTACATCGAAAATATCACTATTAAGAGTGAAGCTCGTCTTGTTTATGACACCAAAAAATATTACAAATATAAATTATCAAACTTTAGATGTTAGGAGTGTAAATACGTAAGAGTTGTGGGATATGGATGGAAATTGCGCTTATATAATTATATGTGATATATAGGAGGGGCAAGTGGGATAGGAGCTGAGACAGCGAGAGTGATGGCGCAGAGAGGAGCGCAAGTCATTATTGCTGCGAGGAATATGGAAGCTGCGAACGAGACGAAGAAGAAAATAGTTTCGAGCAATTCAGCAGCTCGTGTTGAAACTATGAAACTGGACCTCAATTCTCTCAAGTCTGTGAGAGAATTTGCTGATAATTTTATTGCGACTAACCTCCCTCTGAACATCTTGATGTAAGTTAATAGTGTTTCTCTGCAAAAAAGAAAAAAATGATGAAAAAAAAATTAAAATTTTAAAATAAAGTTATTAACTTTTTCATGTATTTTAAGAAACAATGCCGGTGTGATGTTCTGCCCTTTCCAACTTTCAGAGGATGGAGTGGAGATGCAATTTGCGACCAATCATCTTGGTTGGTAGATTATGCTATGTATTTTTAACTATTATGATATTAAGTGTTATAGAATATTTTTTTTATAATTACTATAAGGGTTTCAATATCATATTCTCTTTTTGTTGTATCATTAGGGCATTTCTACCTGACCAATCTTCTCCTGGAGAAAATCAAACGAACAGCGAAAGAGACCGGCATTGAAGGCCGGATTGTGAACTTGTCTTCTATAGCACACCTTCATACTTATCCGAAAGGGATAAGATTTGATGGAATTAATGATCGATCTAGGTGTGTGAACACAAAGTTCGAAATTTTTTTACCATTTATAACTGTTAGGGGTTGTCTGGCAAGTGACTTGTGATTGGATTTAGGCAGGATTTAAGTGGACAATCATTTTGGACAAAATAAATCTTGGGATGTCATAAATCCGAATATCATGAGTTTCAGCCTTGAATCTCGGATTTAATAAATCCGATGAATCAGTGGATTTAAATCCTTGCCCTTCAAATTTAAAAGGTGCAATTGGCGCAGCTTGTTAACTGTCAAGCTTTTTCACTAGATATGCAGGATTTACTACATTCGTTGCCATTTGATTCTCCAGATTTAACCCATCCAGGATTTAGTAAATTCTGGTTTTACAGGATTTACTAATTCTAATAATTTAAATCTCATGTCTTGCCAGCAACACCTTATAGATCTGGTAGCTACCTTTCATGGGCTTAAATTTCTTGATCTGAGAACTATAGCCTTAATGAAAAGATTGATTTTTCTTCAACTCCTTTTAATGATCAGGTACAACGAAAAGAAGGCTTACGGGCAATCTAAGCTTGCTAACATTTTGCATGCAAAGGAGCTGTCTAGGCGCCTACAAGTAATTTCTCAGCCAAATAAATTTTAAATCCAAATAAAACAGTAGTATAAATTTCTCATCAAGATATATGCAGGATGAAGGAGCCAATGTAACTGCAAACTCTGTTCATCCAGGATTAATCATGACGGATTTAATGCGGCACTCTCTATTTCAAATGAGTAAATTCCACAGAAATTTTCAAATCTCTGGTTCAGTGAAATAAATCAATTTTCTTTTAAGTATATGACAAATCCTGAATTCTCTAAAACACACTGCTTTTTTGTAGAGGTGCTGAAAATATTAACCCACATGTTTTGGAAGAACGTACCGCAGGTTTGAATCTCTTCTAAGAAAACTGAATGAGTTTCAAATATGTAATTTTACTAACAAATGATTTAAAAATGATCTTTTGTTAGCTTATAAGACTTCAAAAGATTAACTTTCCTGACAAATGATTTTAAAAATGACCATTTGTTAGCTTATAAGGTTTCAAAGGAGTATTTTTTTTAACTTACGATTCACGTAAAAATTAACATTTCGCAGGGAGCAGCAACATCTTGCTATGTGGCTATGCATCCAAGCCTTAAAGGCATAACAGGGAAATACTTCCTTGATTGCAACGAGAAGGAGCCCAGCGATCTTGCCGAAAATGAAAAGCTTGCAAAACAATTGTGGACTTTTAGCGAGGAGCTTGTGAAATCTGCTCAGCGTCTTTAATACCAGTAGTTATAGCAGAGCAGTTTATTAACTCAGTTATAAAAATACTCAGTTGATGTCATCTAAATCTATTGATCCCCGTTTATGTAGTATAATTTGAGTGTAATCGTTCGTGAACATGCTGCGAGTGCTACTTTAAGGTCTGAAAGAAAATCTTTCCTCATATTTTAATGAAATCACTTGTCTTTCATTCTAGATTACTGGCTTGTCAGGAATCAAAATTCAATTTTGAAGGGAAAGAAATATAAGAACTTGGCGTTAAAGAAAATAAAATAAGAATCACATAAATTATGCTTCAAAATCAACAACCTGCCCTAATTTGAAGTAAAATTGGGCTATTTTAAATATTCGATTATCCCAGATTAGACCAGATTTAACTTATAAAAGAAGCATAGTTGAAGAATAAATCAAAATTTAACTTAAATAAATGATGAATCAATTTATGTATAGCTTGCTGATCAACTCATTACCGTATATAACTCAATAGAAGCCAAAACACAATAAACTTAGCAATTCTCAAATTACCATGAAAAAATTTAAAAAAAAAAGAAAATACCTTCAGAACGGAGACGATGAGTTGTATAAAAAAACAATACATTTTTATCATTCTTTGCATCAACATTAATACAACTTTAAGCCGTCATATACCACATCATTAAATTTACCAACAGAACCACATTCTATTGATCTGAAAGCAAAACTTAAAAGATGACAATAAATTTAAATAAAAATCAAATCTACTCCCATTTTAAAAAGTATTCGCATCAATCAACCACACAGGCAGCTTAAGAACTGGTGAACTTTGTGACAGCCTTGGTTCCTTCAGAAACAGCGTGCTTAGCGAGCTCGCCGGGAAGAACAAGGCGGACAGAGGTTTGGATCTCACGAGAAGTAATGGTGGGTTTCTTGTTGTAGCGAGCGAGGCGAGATGATTCCTGAGCCAGCTTCTCGAAGATGTCATTGATGAAGGAATTCATAATGCTCATCGCCTTGCTGGAGATCCCGATGTCAGGATGCACCTGCTTCAGAACCTTGAAGATGTAGATTTTGTAGGTTTCGGATCCCTTCTTCGCCTTCTTTTTCTTTTTTTCACCGACGGCAACATCTCTTGCCGGACGTTTCTCCGCCTTGAGCTTCTTCTCGGCGGGCTTCTTCTCCGCTGGAGCCTTCTCGGCCGGCTTCTCTTCGACGGGCTTCTTCTCGGCGGGCTTCTTCTCTGCTTTTGGGGCCATATCGAAGAATTCGACGAAGTGCAGGTTTTTGACAATGGTGAGAAGCCAATTCATAGTTTTGTATTTATAGGAGACCGGCATTGGATGTTATTGGTTTTAATTGACGGGATCGGATCGCTGAGTTGGCAACTGATCTTGTGCTTCACGTAAAACCAATCGGACGGCTACGCAAATTACATGACGTGTCAAAATTTTATTGGTTATATATTATGTGCCATATGAAATGATTTTAAAAGATAACTTGTTGTGTAATATTATCAATATTCCACTTTTAAAAATAATGATATTTATAATAAAATACTTGATAAAAAGCTAATTTAAATATAATAAACTTGTAGAAGTCTATCATTAATAAAAGCATATAGTATTCTAATTTTAAGTTATTATTAGGTTTAGGGCTAAGTTAAACTATCTAATAAGTATTAAAAATAAAATTATCTTAAATTGATTATTGTATGTGATAATCATAAAGAATATTATCAATTATAACTTATATTAAAAAAACTCATATTTTCAATATTTTACTTCATTTTAGACATTTTTTAGAAAAGAAATTGAATTTTTAATTTATTAAAATCATAGAACTAAATTCAACTTGAACATCGAGGATGATGTTTCAATGAGAGACATTCAACTTCCCGGAAGCTATGTAATGAAGAAACATTTTGAAGTAGGGGTGTAAGGGAGCCAAGTCTACTCATGAGGGAGCTCTATGTCACGGACTAACTTTCCTCAAGTCACCCGTGTGGCTTTAGCGCTCTTTCTTAGTACTAAATCAGTCTTACCCATCACAACACTGGACTTATGAGCCCCAAGCACTCTTAAGAAGAATAATAGAGAGAAAGGAATAATTTGCACTTAGATACTTGAATGTTTTTGATTCAATGCTTGGGTAATTACAAATGAGGGAAGGAGCTCCTATTTATAGTCTCATTCATGTCTTTGATCTTTCATCTAGCCAATGTGGTACTATTCCATAACCAAGAGAAGCTTCTAGATTACAATATAATATTCTATCTCTTAGACTATTCTTATGTACATACATAACTCTAGAACATTCTAAGTTATTCTTAAATTCTCTTTAAGGCTTTTACTTCTTGTTCTCTCTGAAATGTGGTGGAATCTTCTAGAGCCCCTTTGATGACTCTCTATATTTTGACCATCTCTAGAATTTTCCATCCTGTGCTCGTCTTGATGATTTCTCGAATATGGCGGAGCGTGACACTCTCCCCCACTTAAACCCACAATACCCTCGTTGCGGCTTCTCCTGTACCTTCGAAACTGTCTCTTCGGTTTGCCCCATACTTGGCAATCTTTTGGTTTTTCCTTGGTGCAACACGTCTTCTTAGCTGGCAGCTTATCTCTTGCCTCCACCACGTTCCTTGGCATCCCAACTCTTTGGGACTTTTCTCCTTCATTGGTATGAAGGATAGTCAAGTTGTCCCCCTTGTCCTGTGAAATGTCATCCCTGAACTGGATTGTCGATAGTATTTTGGGTCCTTGTTTGCTTAAGCTTATTATTGGTATTGAGCAAGCTAGATTCCCTTCCGTGATGCACAGACTATTGGCAAATGACATTATAAAATGCTCTTACTTGCTCTAAGAAGTTCATTCCCAGGACGGCTTTGTAATCATCCAAAAGAATGACAGAGAAATCTAGATTACCTGACCATGCCCCAATGCTGGTCTTGACTCCCTTAGCCACTCTGTCGATCGACATCTCTGCTGAGTTAAGGACTTTGATAGAGCCCCCTCCTTTAGTCATCTGCAACCCTAATCTCTTTGCTTCCTCGCTAGAGATGAAGTTGTGAGAAGCCCCCGTATCTACCATTGCCCTGGTAGTCTTCCCTCATATTGACATCTCCACAAAGAGTAACCCCTTCCCTCGTGGTTTTATTGGAGCTTGCATTGCATTCAGCTGCTGAAGAGATCCCACATGTGCCTCCCTATCATTTTTCCTGGCACTTTCTTCTTTATGGCTTGCAAGGAGAGAGTTGAGGGCCTTCTTTTGAGGGCAATCCCTTGCCCAATGAGGTCCTTCACAAAGAAAGCGGCGATTTTGATATGACTTGTTGTTGGTCTTCCCCTTATCCCTTGCCTTTGTTGAAGTTGATTTACGACGTTTCTCTTCCTTGTTTTTGCCCTTGTCATCCTCACCTTTGATGTTGCAACTCTTCTTATCTTCAGGCTTTCTAGGATCCTTTGAATAATCAACCAAGCTTTCGACAACTGCGTTGGCAGTGGCAAGATCTTGCACTCCTCGCCTCCTAAGCTCGGTCTTTGCCCAATGTTGAAGCTCATCCATGTAGTTGAATAGAGCATCCTTATCTGATAAATGTGGAGTTTCAAGAATTAGGCTTGTAACTCTTTGATGTAGTCTTGAATCAAACCTTCTTGCTTAAGCCTTTGCAGTTGGGCTCGAGTCTCGTCTTCGACATTCTCGGGATAGAACTGTTTCTTTAGCTCTCTCTTGAAGTCATTGAAAGTGGGCATAGTGCACAAACCTTTCTCTACATCTCCTTTTCTTCTTCTCCACCAAAGCATAGCGATATCTAAGAGATAAAGAGAAGTAAATTAAATTTTTGCATCTTCATCGACAATCCCCATCACTCTAAAGTATTGTTGTAGTCCCCATATGAAGTATTCTACTTCCTTCGCGTTGTGAATACCTCCAAAACTCATAGCTTTTGAAACTTCAATCATCCTGGCTTCGAAAGTGGGATGGCTTGTGGATGACGCGAGTGTCTTATTGCACAACAAAATGTCCCCGCACATTTCCTGCAAGCTAGCACGCATGTCGCTCATCTCTTCCTTATAGGCACTTCACACCTCTTGGAGCTTCCCCATAAAATCCTCCTCCAACTTAGCCACTTGACCCATTAAAGTTTCCTCAAGTTGGAGCATCATACATCTGATTGTTGAATGGATGGTGACGACCTTCTCCTCGAGTCCATCAACCCTTTGGCCAAGGTCCTCTACTTGGCCCTCTATGACATTCATTACCTCCTCCATCCGAGCAAGACGTGAATCAAAACTATGCATGATCTCCTTAGACCTTCCATGTGGCTTGGGTGTAACGGGGTCCCTTTGCTCCCGGAGACCTCGCCCTTGAGATGACTCCACGTTAGTGGCTTTTGACTTCATCACGTGCTTCTTGACGCTTTTTGACATTCCCTCGAACCGAAGCTCTGATACCAACTGTCACAAACTAACTTTCCTCAAGTCACCTGTCAACTAAATCAACATTACCCCTCACAACACTGGACTTATGAGCCCCAAGCACTCTTAAGAAGAATAATAGAGAGAAATTAATACTTCGCACTTGAATACTTGAATGTTTTTTATTAAATGCTTGAGTAATTACAAATGAGGGGAGGAGCTCATATTTATGGCCTCCTCCATGTCTTTGGCCTTTCATCTAGCCAATGTGGGACTATTTCATGTCCAAGAGAAGCTTCTAGATTACAATATAATATTCTATCTCTTAGACTATTCTTTTGTACATACATGACTCTAGAACATTCTAAGTTATTCTTAAATTCTCTTTAAGGCTTTTCCTTCTTGCTCTCTCCGGAATGTGGTGAAATCTTCTAGACCCCCTTTGATGACTCTATATATTTTGACAATCTCTAGAATCTTCCATCCTATGCTCGTCTTGATGATTTCTCGAATATGACGGAGCGTGACATCTAGCTGACTCAATAATCAGATGAACAAGGTTCAAGATAACCCTACCTTGATTAGTTAGCTTAAAGCCGACTATTATATATATATATATATATATATATATATATATATATATATATATATATATATATATATATATATATATATATAATACACTCATTATACATAAACTCAAGGGTCTATCTATAAATTATTAAAAAATATTGAAAATACTTTATTTTTTATTTTGTATCAATTGAATTCTTGTTATTTATCATCTAATTATTTATTTTAATTATTATTTAATTATATCATAAACTTGAAATAATATCATTTATTTCACAATAAATAACTTGACTTGTGAGCTACCTCATGCTCGTGGAACTAAGCTCGAGCCCAAGTTCAAGCTAAGAATAACTTGAGCTCCCCTCTACTCAACTAATTTATACCCTTATTTGAAAGAAAAACTCCCAATAAAAACTTCTAAAAGTACCTGCATGGAATGCTCATGAACTTGTAGCACTTTGATTTTTTGTTCTTGAATAGTCCATTTACAATTCATATAATAAAAATTAAATGTATTTATGCCTTATTTAGGAAGGGATATGCATAAATCAATCGGTTCTTGTGGATTAGTTTTATAATTATGAATAATTGAAATGATGAATATAAATCAATCGGTTATTGTACAATTGAAATGATGAATATAAATAATTAAAGTATGCTTGCATTTGTCAGAAGTTTAACAATTCACTTAGGATTAGTTTTATAAATATTATTGTTTCGTATGCAGCATATGTAATTTCTCTAATTATAAATCACAGATTTTATTATATACTCATATTTTGTGATTGATCAAACGTGTTTGTGCATGAAATTAGCAGACCAAATAAATGAAATTTTAAATTTTATTTAGGATCTATTTAGGATCAATTTTATTTTTTATATTTTTTTTTGTTGTTTTAACTACACATGTATTTTGTATTTTTATATATTTTTATTTTTTGTTTCAAAAATTAAATATACAAGGTTTTGAAAAATTTAAAATATTTTTTATGTGTTCCGAGTGTTTATAAATATAATCATACTTGTATGTATTAGTAGTGCTAGCACAAATTTCAAAGGGAAGGAACGACGAAGGATGATGACCGAGTAGGCGAAGTCTCGTACAAAAGTACATAATCTAGTCCAGCCTGTATGATGACCGACTGCTCAATTGAGTTGATGAACATGCGATATCGACCAACCTAGTCGGCAAACCTTACTTACAATCCGAGCTGTCTGAGTTTCTCGGGGGAGTAGCCAATCAAAAGTGATCGACAAACCCACCATATTGGCGCATCCCCATTGACAGACCTTGTTCATGATTTCGGTTACCATGGCTTCTCATAGGGTCGCCCGATCTTAGCTAGGGCTACAACTAGTTGGCATGACCTCCCTAAAAGTCCTCACCTCGTAGGCTCGTGCAATCAGCAGTGAGGAAGAAGATCTCTGGTATGGATTAAAATTTAGGTGTTAAATATAAATTATGTTTTTAAGTATTAAATATCGAAATGTAAATCCGCCTCAAGACAAAAATGATCCCAAACGCGGCTCCATTGGCAGTATTAAATCCAGATGAGCGAACCAAAACTGGTTTCTGGGCGGATTCCTTGCGAGCAAGACCCCAAAGTCCCGGAAAGGAGGAAGACGGGGAGGCCTGGTCCCGACTGCAATCCTTCAACCTTCTCTCCCTTCCTCCTTTCTCATCCCGCGGAATTCTGAACCCGAAATTAACGGAAGAGTTTGCGGCGAATGAATCGATCTAGGGCTTCCCTCCAGTAACCTCTCACGACTTATTTCTCCATCTCTCCTAATCTCAGATCTAGATCCGGTCAATCAACAGCAATTCTATGGCGGCGGCGGCGGCGACATCGGCGTCGAGACGGCTGCGAGAGCTCCAATCACGTACGGGTAACAAAACGTGCGTGGACTGCTCGCAGAAGAATCCTCAGTGGGCATCGGTTTCCTACGGCGTCTTCATGTGCCTTGAATGCTCCGGCAAGCATCGCGGCCTCGGTGTTCACATCAGCTTCGTCCGATCCGTGACCATGGACTCTTGGTCCGAGATACAGCTTAAGAAGATGGAGGCCGGCGGAAATGATCTTCTCAACGCCTTCTTGGTGCAGTATGGAATCCCGAAGGAGACCGACATCGTGGCGAAGTACAACACAAACGCTGCCGGCGTCTACCGCGATCGGATCCAGGCGATTGCTGAGGGCCGGCCATGGCGCGACCCGCCCGTTGAGAAGGAAACGATCGGCGCTAGTGCGAAGAAGCCGCCGCTTGGACAGTCGGTGAGCTTGAGCAATGATAGCTGGGATAGCTGGGACAGTAAAGACTATCGTTCTGTTGATATTAGAAGGAATCAGTCTGCCAACGATGTTAGACCTGGGATTAGTGGAGGTGGGACAGGAGGGGTGCCGTCAAGATCTAGATCGACCGAGGATATATACACAAGGGCGCAGCTGGAGGCATCTTCCGCTAATAAAGAGAGCTTCTTTGCTAGGAAAATGGCGGAGAATGAATCCCGTCCGGACGGAATCCCGCCATCCCAGGGAGGGAAGTACGTGGGGTTTGGATCGGCCCCGCCGCCATTGGCCCAGCGGAATGGCTCGCAAGGGGATGTGCTGCGGGATACAATGTCTGTTGTCTCTCAGGTGAATCCTCTTGTTCTTTGGCAGTTATTATTGTATGGCACATTTTCTAATATGAATTTATCTAGTTATAATGCATTTTAGCCCTTCTGTTATCCGTCATTAAGAGTTCTTGGCAAAAGTTTTGTATGAGTGATGCATGAATGAACGTGAGAGCAGCATTACGAGGTAGCATAGGAAGAGAGTTCTGTGATATTTTCCTCATCAGCAAAATATTCTGATGAAATTTACGCCATGGTAGGGCCAATTAAAAGTTTTGTTTTTTTTAATCAACTAAGATGCAGTCGGCCATCATGAGTAGCTTGGATGAGCTATAGAAAGTTAACTTGTGTTGGGGCCCCTAATTTTTTTTTCTTTTACATCCATGGAGGCTGAAGGGGTTTGATGTATTGATAAAAGTGGGGTTTTTAGCATCTCATGTTGTTGGTTGTGCAGCTGCCAGGTTTTATTTCAAACAGGATAAGATGCTGGCTGAATTTTTAGAAAGCTAATTGTAGAAGAGGAATAATTCAATCTGTTGGACATATGTGAAGCATGCAGGGTATCAAATAAGAGAAATCTAATTTCTACTACCCAACTACAATATGTGAAATGGTTGGAGGATTAATGCACTTGGCATACATGTGAAACAATTGCGAGCATAGTCTGCTGGAAATAAATCCTTATATTTTAGAAAAACTTATTAGGCCTATATGTATACGTACCAAGCAACATATTTTTATGATATTGATAGAAATCAAAGGTGTAAAAACAAAAAGAGATGATGCATAGAGAGTATTTAGGTTAATATCTGATTGATTTACTTGAGCAGATTTTAATATTCCTGTTGGCTCATTAGGTTGCTTGAAGTTAAAAATTATGTTTTGATGAATGCTGAAATTTGTTAAATACATCATATGGTTGGATATGCATGGACATCAGCATTGTTTCCAAATGCCACAATTCCTCTTCAAAAGTGACGATTTCGTTTATAAACTTAAAATGATCGAAAAGGAAATCATAGTTCTCTAAAGCATAGGTTTATTTATTAACAATCTAATGACTCCTAAAAATAGATATAGCTGTGCCTTGGATGGATTAGTCTGCTAGGCAAATTTCTTGGTTTGGAAATGGTATTTATAAGATTGATTTTTTGATACCTTGGAAATGAATTTGTTTTTCTAGATCGTGTATTATCTCTGCATTATTTCTATTTTACATTCTATTTTATTTCTTTTCTTGCACTCGTGCATGTCATTTCAGAATTACTTCATATCATCAGTCCATCATTTATCATCGAAATAGTCATCCATTGATGCTTTGGCAAAATTTGAGAGTGCGAGCTAAACAAATTTCTTCTATGACTTGATGTGCCAGACCGAGTTAGAAGAACAACCTATCAATATTCAGTAACATGGGGGATATTTGAAGATGTTTTAATCATAAAATACTCTCTCTCTCTCTCTCTCTCTCTCTCTCTCTCTCTCTCTCTCTCTCTCTCTCTCTCTCTATATATATATATATATATATATACACACACAACAACAACAACAACAACAACAAAACCTTAATCCCACTACGTGAGGTCGGCTACATGAATTATTTTTCTCCATTACTTCCTATTTAGTGTCATATTTTCATTTAGTTCTTGTAAATTAAGATCATTTTTTATAAAATAAGCCCATGTCTTCCTAGGTCTACCTCTGTCTTTCTTAACACAAGTCAAATCTAAAACATCTACTCTCCTAATCAGATCATCAGATGGTCGACATTTAATGTGACCAAACAATCTAAGGCGACTTTCTCTAATTTTGTTCGTCACAGGAGCTACACCAACCCTATCACAAATATATTCATTTTGCATTTTGTCTCTAAGTGTAAAGCCACTCATCCACCTAATCATTCTCATCTCGGCAACATAAGATATTAATTTTAGTTTCTTGGATACATAAGATATTAATTTTCGAATGTATTACAAAAAAATATGACAATTTAACAAAAAAAGAGAAGAAGCTCATGAGCTAAAAGAAAGGAATTTGTTGTTTGTTTTAGCAAATTTGTTAGCTTTGTTTAAGAATTTGATGTTTAGCGGTTAATTTGGTTTTTAAGTTTGTGTTGCTTGTATGATATTGAATGGAATTCTATCTTTTGTTTCTCACCCTTGAGTTAATATTTTTGCGATTCACTTTTGCCTTCATTGTTATCAAAATCAGTATTTTAGGAACACTTCTATGCTGCTTAACTATTTAAATGCCGTTTATCATTTTCTTAAATTATGTTTTATTTTGCTACATTATGAGCCTTTTGACATGGGAGTGTCAGTACTATTCATGTTCACATTATACTATAGTACAATTTTTATGTTTTAGTTCTGTTTTTATGTAATTTTTTATTTGGATTGCAAATTAGTAATAAGGGGGTCTTAATGCTTATTAATAGGGGCTGTATTGTGTATGGGGGCAGATTTTGGGTTTTTAGACTTGTGCCTGCTTTCTCTTAGGAAGTTTCGGTCCATCCAAACCTTGCACTGCAGCTGTAACCTGAATTTTTGCCCAGGTAGTCATTATGCTGTTCTTCATTTTATTCATCGTTTTCTCCGGTTCTTTCCACTGTTCTTGCGGGAATCAGTAACTACACCCTTTGGCCAGTATTGCCTTTCTTTGGGTCTTTTATTTCTTATTTTATTATAGTTTTTTTTTTTCTAAACGGTGATCTATCTTTTATTTTCACATTATTCGGTGAAAACACGTGTATTCTTTGATGAGAAAGCATGAATTTGATAGGTTGGTCCCCGTATAATAGAATAGAACTTTCTTTTGGATTATCATCTGATGCTTGAGAACAACCTTTTTGTTCTTTACCTGCCAAGGACATTGATTGAGGCTTAAGTCTTCTAATTGTCATTCACTCTGCCAGGGCTTTGGTCGACTATCTCTGGTTGCAGCCTCTGCTGCACAATCTGCTGCAACTGCTGTCCAGGCAGGCACGAAGGAATTTTCATCAAAGGTACTCGGCAATTTCTTCATTTTTGCGTTTAGATGGTTGTTTTCTTGGCATTAAGTCAAGGATGTTTCTTAATTAAGCTAAACGAGTTGATCCAAAATGACAGTATTGAGTTTCTGGATTTCAATAGTTGAAGACCTCATTAGGTCCTTGTTTGGAACAAGTAGGGCTTACCATTTTGACATTTACATATACCTGCTGGCCATTTGCTAATTTGGTGGTGCTTATACCTGATAAAAAGTCAGCTCACATGTCATTTCGGCTCTATTTTAACCTAGTATTGGAAAATCAGTTTTGCATCAGAAGCAACTTAATAAAATGTTAATCATTTAACTGATATGCTTGAAAGCTATTAGGTCATAGATTGGAGTCACATGAACAACCTCTTTGTTAATAAAGGTAGGAATTGATGTCAATTCTAGTCGGAGTGAGTCGGCATGAACTTGAAAATGAAGATTTTGAATTTGAGTTGAGCGAAATCAAAACTTAAGAAGTAATCATTTTTTAGGTGATTTGATTAAAGTATGTTAATTTTATAAACTATTTTTTTAATCATTCATAAAATCATCATCTTTATAGGAAATATTCAAAATTGACTTATTAAGGTACACACACACGCATGCATGTGCGTGAGTGTGCGAGTAAGTCATCTTCAAGTTGGAGCATTTTTATTTTTATTTCTTGTCTATTAAAATTCATTTTCTATTCGAGTTTTAGACATCATTTATAATCATCATTAGCCTAACTATTTGTGATTGGTGTTATGAATCCTGAAATTTCTTTAGTTTATTATTTGAGGTGATTATCATTCAATCACATATCCTTTTGATTAATTTAAATCCATGTCACCTTCGTTTTGTCCTTTTTCTGTTTTTTTTTAATCATTTGACCTTGATCTTATTACTCACTTTATAGAGCACCTTTTCTATCTTTAATTGTGTGTATCCAAACCACTTAAGTTTTTTTTAAAAACTTCATTATTAATCAATTTCAATTCAACTTCTTCTCTATTTTCATCATTTACTAACTAATAATTCTTAGTTTTGTCGTATACTTAACTATTATTTTCATTTTTGGCACACAACAACAACAAGAAGCCTTTATCTTAGTAAATGGGGTTGGCTACATGAATACTTTTCATCCATTGTTTCCTATTGAATGTCATATTTTCATTCAATTCTAATAAATTAAGATCATTTTTTATTCAACATGCCCAAATCTTTTTTTGTCTACCTCTATATTTCTTAATCAAAGTCAAATCTAAACTGTATACTCTCATAACAGGATCATCATATGGTCGACGTTTAATGCAGCCAAACCATCTAAGACTTCTCTCTCTAATTTTGTTTGCCACTCAAGCTACACCAACCCTTTCATGAATATATGCATTTCACATTTTTTCTCTAAGTGTAAAACTACTCATCNCCAATCTTTCCTCTATAAGTTATATCCTCATTTTTATCTTTATTTTTGTATAATAGATTCAATATATTTAAATCTATCGCACCAACATAATTACAAATTCTAAAGGGCAAAACTGCACATCAATCCCTCTTCATATAGTGTTTTAATAAATTTTTCATCGACTAAGATGCATTTTTTATATGATATGTTTATTTATAAGTGCGTTATTTTTTATATGTAAGGTCGATTTGTTTATATTTTGATTTATTTTAAAATATGAAAATTGTGTAATTAGGTTTTAAGGCTTTTGAGGGGGGCAAGGTTAGTGACAAAGTTTTATGTCCTGTCGAAAAAGCCCTAACTAGCCATGTCGGGATCATCCAAATAGGATCTTGGTTAGGTGCCCTGACTGGCCGTTTAATGCTAGATTATTAAATTGTAGAACATTTTGGTCTATGTATTTTAATATTTTTGGTTGCTGCTTTGTCTTAAGCGGTATCTTTGGCTGTCGGATTGTTTTATATAGCTTGCACTATTATGCAATATTTTAGTTTTTGTTAGTCTAGCCTTTCATTTTGGATTATTCCGAGTTTCATTTTTCCAAATTCAGAGGTTCAAATTGTTTTGATCTTTATTTTGCTTTTTGTTTTAGTTTTAGTTTACGTAATGTTTACTTAATATATGCTATTATAATAATTTTGAGGAAAATTTACATACACAATTATTATGCATTTACGTATCTCACATCTGAACTTTCAAATTTACATACATAGCACTTTGATGATTTAAATCTATGAATGAAAATGTGTATTTCACTTTTAAAAAACAATGACAGCGCTACTTTTGATGTGATATTAAAGATTTGAGTGATTTGTTTGCAAATATGAAATTTTGGTATGAGATATGTGAATACATAAGAATTGTGTGCTATTTATGTAATGCCCCCTAATATTAAATAAGGCATATAAAAAATATCGTTAATTTTTTTAGGGGTTTACATATGGAGCATGCCGAACACATTTATTTACATATGTCATTATCTGAAATTTTAATATTACGGATCTCACACACGAATCCCCTATTTCGTTAATGCCTTCGTCTCTGACGCCGGATGCAGCACAATGCCATCACTGCTAGCATCATCTCCTCCTCCCTAACCCTCCCTTGAAACCTACGATCCGCCAGTTCCAAATACCCCCTCTCGTGCATCTCCAATACCGCCATCGAAAACTTCCTCCCCAGAAATGTTTTCTAGCAGTATCATTTCATCGATGAGATGTCGGTGCGGCCAGAGTTTGCCAAATTTGTGAGCTGCTTCGGTGCCAGGTACCTCCTTTTGCCTCTCATCGCCTTGAAGAAGCAGCTGGATTGCTAGAAAAGAAGCGAAGCTGCAACTCTCTCCAGAGAACGCATGGATCTGACAATGATGCTTCTGCATGAGATAAGAGAAGAATATTAATGGCAAGCCTCTCTGTGACTCCCTCAAAACCCATCTTCTCCTCTTTATGCACCATCCAAACCCAAAGCTTCTTCTTCCATTTCTTCCAATGCTCTAACAAAACCCTATGCCGCCATCCCAAAAAACTCTCCTTTTGAACTTTAGCTTCAAATGACCATGTTGCTGTCGCCGCCTCTTGCCGTGTCCTCATTGGCCTCAACGGCCTTTATGCCATAGCCACCGCGCTTTAGACTAGACAACAACCGCAGAGCCCTCGGTGAACCCATCCAAGCGACGAATCTATCAAAATGTGGACCCTCCGAACTCCTCTCAGGAGGTGACAAGTTTATCAACTACTGGCCTCTGGTGAGCTCCATCATTGACTTCATGCCATCGCCAGTCTTTTCACCTCTCCGGGTTAGCCAAGTTTCTCACATCGCGAAAGCAAACTATGTGGCTGAGTACAATGAAGCAGTTACGAGAATGAGGAATCGCCATGCCTACGACCCAAGGAACTCACACAATAGACTAATCTGCACTGCGCATACTGCGATGACTCCTATGACCAAGTCGGGGTGTTGGAGACGGAGGCTTTAACGGAAGTATTCCTTGCGAGATCCGTAATATTGAAATATGTGGTACGAGATATGTAGATAGCCGTGTTTCGCGTGCTGTGTATGTAAAAACCTCTTTTTTATTCTTTCTGAAAATAAAGTAAGCATTGATTGAATAATGTGATTACATTATCTTTTGTTCCTATTTTGTTATATATTGATAGTTAAGTAATAGTCTTTTAATTATAATTAAATTTATTGTAGAAAAGAAGTGGCTTAGATCTTTTGCTTATTTGTTCTTCTAATGGGGGGTATTTATACACAAACTAATTACAGAATTATTGAAATTTGTACAATCTTGATACAGTCTCAAGGAAAAGTTATAGCTATAATGAGTTCAAATTAAAAATAGATATAAATAAATTTTTTATATTCCTTGTTCGTTGCTTGCTACTTGCATATATACCACTAAATTCTTAGGAATTTACATTTCTAACACCAAAACTTCTGTTTTTACATGCATGTCGCCTTACCTATGCATGAAAATGTGTATTTCACTTTTTAAAATAATGAATTTTTTATGTGATATGAAAGATTTGAGTGGTGTAAATATAAAAAATAAAGTTTAAGAGGTAGATAAGTAAATACTTATGAATTGAGTGGTATGTATTTAATATTTTTAATTTTTGGGTTGACAACCATAATATTTATTACATACTCAATTAGAAATCAAACTTAACATAATTCATCTTTAGATAAACATAAATCCTTCAGTTATAGCGAATTTATATCAATATTTTAGGATGACTTCCAATGTAGAGGCTTGTTTGTTATAATTCTTTGGGAATATTTGTCATATTAAATTACACATCATATGGCTAAAGGGTTTTTTTTTTATATGATATGAAAGATTTGGGTGGTATAAATATAAAAAAAATTAAGTTTAGGTACTAGATATGTAAATACATATGTATTTAGTGGTGTGTATGTAAATGCTATTTTTTATTTTTATTCTTCCCTTTTTTTAGTTGACAACCATAATGCTTACTATATGGCTCAATAGAAATCAAAGTCAACATAATTCATCATTGGTTAACAAAAAATCAACCCCTTCTTATTTTGTTATAGTATATTTATATAAATATTTTAGTGTGGCTTCCTATGTAGAGGGCTCTTTGTTATGATTCTTTGGGAAAAATTTTCATATTAAATTATACATCATATGGATAGAAGGGTAATTTTTTTTTGATGTGATATGAAATAATTGGGTGTTATAAATATAAAAAGTTAAGTTTAGGTACTAGATATGTAAATATGTATGAATTTAATGTTATGTATGCAAATGCCCTTTTTTATTTTTATTCTTCCCTTTTTTTAGGTTGACAAACAGAATGCTTACTACATGCCCAAATAGAAATCAAGATCGGCATAATTCATTATTGGATAACAAAAAGCTACCCCTTCTTATTTAGTTAGAGCATATTTATATAAATATTTTAGGGTGGCTTCCTATGTGGGGGGCTCTTTGTTATGATTCTTTGGGAATATTTGTCATATTATGTTACACATTATACGGATAAATGTTTGAATTTTCCCATTTTGATGGGCGCATGGTTTGGCATCTCCTTTCATGGATCATTGAATCCCTCGTCATCTCATTGGCACTTTTAAATCTTTCATGTAAGAGTTTTTCTACTTTTGACAACGACATTTTATCATGTATATAGGGTGCGTGTTCTTGGAAGTGTGAGAGAAATCTTGGACCATCCTATGGTTACTTCAAATGTCTTTTATGAACCCTTGTTCGATCTAATTTTTAGAGCTTCAATTTCCATTCTTCATTTGGGTAACGTGTTGAGTGTTTTAGGTAGTTTAATTGGGGCAATGAGATTGTGAGTTTAATAAATTGTTATTACAGAGCGTCTCTTAAACATCCCAACTGACTGTGCCTTATTGAGTCAAGGTGTGGTTACACTAAGGTAAGTCGAAACTTTTATTTTGCCTTTCTTAAATGGGTCTCATGTCACTCGATTCATATATCTTGTGTTTAATCTGATTTAGTTGATATAGATGGGTGTTCACTTGATTCTTATATCTTTTGTGTTTAATCTGGTTGGGTGATTGCTATAAAGATAATCGTGGATGGAGCCATTGTTAATTTTATTAGTGTTTTTCCTCCCCAATTTAGATTAAGAAAGTTTAAAAAGTTAGTTTTGAGAAATTAATAATGAAGACAATTTTACCTCTTTCAGAAGTAAAGCCATCAAATCAGAAGAATAGTTCCTTTTTTTTTCAGAGATTGTAAGGTGATTTCATGAGAGTTTGACTATACATCTTAAAATGGTAGTGATGGATTTATGTCATAAAAGTATAAGAAACATTGAAAAGATTCTCAATGATAAGATGGTGGAATTTTAAAGGTGATAAATTGTCAATTTTGAAGATAGGTTGCTTAGAAAGGTAAATTGACTTTTTTAGTTGAGCCAAAATAGATGTGGGATGAGATGGTTAGTTTCATTAGAAGGGTTTTCCTTAAATTTATAAGAGATTTTAGGAGCATTTCATATTTTAATAAGGAGATTTGTTTGAGGGTGAGAAGATCCAAAATATTATTAAGAAATACAAATGCTCTTTCAAGGGAAGGTAAAAGTTAACTACTACCGAAGCTTTGGTTTAGGCTTTGTATGGTTGACATAAAATTTAATTAGTTAAACATGTACTAAAATAAGTGAATTTAAAGAATTAAGCAAAAAGTATAGAAGATGGAGAATTCAGAATTATTGAAACAAAGATTGCAAATATTACAATTCTTAGTATGTGAGATATTAATGATTATTAATTAATATCATTTGATGATAAAGTGATATTTTGCTATGATAAGGTTTAAGTTTGGATATATTATATAGGGTTGTAAAATTAGGTTTGCGGGTTGGGCTCGGATCTTACGCGAAATTGACCCAACCTAAAATTATTTGACATAAACTCGACCCCCTTCAACCCGTTGATCTGAACTGGCCCATATACGCGGTTAAATTTCAGGTTAATGATTTTGTTTGGGGTCAATTTTGGGCTAATGGGTCAACCTGTGCCAGATAAAAAAAAAATTAAATAGGCAACCCAAAAAATTATTTGGGTCAACACAAAATCAAATTTTTTTAGTCAGGTTCAGGTTGAATTGGCATGTTGGGCCAATTTTTGACATACCTAATATTATATAAATGAACATGGATATAGATAATGATACGTGGTTAAAATGGAGAAGCGTCTCCGGAGTGTTTTGCAATAAAGAAATCTTGGAGGATTGAAGATATTCTAATCAAATTTTAATTAGGATGATTGTTGTACGCATCTTTAAGTGTTGGGTGATTAAAAAATCATTAATAGAAAACTTGATAATGGTGTAAATGAAAGCATTAATATCGATATGTGACAAAATTAAGGAAAACAGAGTAACAAAAGATTATGTTGGCAGAACAATTGGAGAGAGACATCTGTTTTAGATAAGGTAGTTGAAAAAGGCGAGTTATTGGGACATATATAATGAAGGATAGAAAATACACTCATCATATGGTAGATAAAACTAAGAGCATTTACATATTGTGAAAAAATAACGACAATAAAACAAAAAATAGATCAAGAAAAATTACTCCAAAAAGGGTGATACAAGATTTACGTGGTTCGGTAAATTGCCTACGTCCATGAAGCTGCAGAGGATTTTATTATTTCGAGGAATCACACCGTTGAGCGCCTTGACGTTTACAATAAAAACTCTCTTTCTCTCTCTTCCCTTTTCCCTTGCACGCTTCTACCGAGGAGATGGTGAGAGATTGATGTGAGATAAATTACAAGCCCTTTCTTGTGCTATTTATAAGAGGTGTTGAATTGCCAAAAAAGGCAATTCCAATCCGTGTGAGAGACCGCGTGAGGGAGAGATCCGGCAAGACCGCGTGAAGGAGAGGCGGAAAAGAGTTTTGGTGGGACCCCAGTAGCAAATCCCATACCCCATTAAACAATTCTCCCATTTGGAGACTGGGACACGAACTGCACCATATCCTGATTCCAACATCTAGCTCCATTATCTGTTAGTTGTGACATTCTTCACCTCTGCAACTCAAACCCCTTTCTTTAAGCTAGAAGACTAACTAAAGTTGAGCACAACTTTAGTTTCTCAAGTGTAACACCCTTGACCAACATATCAACAGGGTTCGTGCTTCCACAAATTTCTTCAAATAGCAACTGTCCGTCATCTACCAGTGATCGAATAAGGAAAATAAAAAGCAAAGGTTGCTGCCCCCTGATATTTTTTTCTTTCCTTTAGCTCTCGGTTAGGAGAAGAGAGAGAGAGAGAGAGAGAGAGGAGGAGAGAGGCTTGAAGTTTTTATTCCTTTTTTTCTTCTTCGCCTGTTGGCATCTTCTTGGTGTGACTCTCGATTTAGAGAGAGAGAAGAGGAGGAGAGAGAAAGAGAGAGGGAGAGGGAGAGAGAGAGAGAGAAAGAGTGCTTTCTTGTAAACGTCGGTGATCGACAGATTTTATTCCTTAAGTTAATAAAATCCTCTGCAGCTTCGTGGTCCTAGGCAATTTGCCGAACCACGTAAATCTTGTGTCGCCTTTTTCTGGTATAATTTTTCTTGATCTGATTTTTCGCTTTATTGTCTTCGTTTTTCACAACATTACATACATTCCTCGCAATTCCTACATATGTACATATCTACAACCTTAACTTTACTTTTTATATTCATACCACCCAAATCTTCATTATCACATAAAAATACCATTATTTTAACATTTAAGTTGTGAAATACATTTCATGCATAGGTAAGGTGATCATGTGTAAAAATTGAAGTTTAGGTGTTAGATAAGTAAATACATGGAATTGAGTGGTATGTATGTAAATTTTCCATAAAATTAAAGTTGGTGTCTTAGGAAGAAAAATGGGTAGACCTAAAAGTAATATGGATAGAAATTGTTTCGTATGATTTGTGAAAGACATGCTTAGGTAACACAACAATGAAGAATGGTGAAATGATGTCCCAAATGCGAGGGATATGAGGATGATGTCTAGACTGGAAAATAGTTTGAAAAACTAATTCTAGGAACTCATGGATGAATTATTATAATGTTTATTTGAAAAAGAGCTGATAATATCAGGATGAATTAAATAAACTGATAGGTATTAATAATAGTATGAAATATAACAGGATATACAATGGTGGAAGAGGAGATTAAAATGTGTTGTTAAGAAATAAAAATAGTACCAGCTTAAAAACTAGAGCTTCAAAAAATAAGTGAAGTTTTCTTTTGTTAGGATGAAAGATTTGCCAGTCAACAAAAGTTGTAACTTAATTTAAAATTTATAGAACATTTGTCTGCTAGCATCGAGTAGTTTTTATGAATGTAAATTGTAGGAGTATGAAAAAGATGATTTAAAAAAAAAATTTCTCATTGATAAAATGGTGAAACAATCAGAATGCGAAGGTGTTAATCTTTCATATTGTTATTGGCACTTGAGCCAAAATTGATGTGAGAAGATAGTTTATTCAAAAGATTACCATAGAAAATTTTGAAGCCTGGTGATACATTTTTATAGGGAGTGTTAAGAATTAGGTCTAAAAGATTATTAAGCAAACGAATATGTTTTTAAAGTGTTGTAAAAATGTAAAATTGCTGTCCGCTTACTATGATACAAAAAAAGTAATAGTTTCTCATATAGTGTAACAAATAAAAGATGTCTTATGATGAATTGTATATTTTACTAGGCATTAAGGATAAAGAGTGATATAATATAGCAAAGTAAAAGATAAGAGATATGAGAGTTTGATCAAGTTAAATACATTTAAAATGAGGATAATTTGATTTTATTGAATAAATTAATGAACGATGAAAATGATACCAGAGAAATTGTTTAATTTAGGTCTTGAAGAAGAAATTATTTTGGGAGTATAACAAACAACATAGTCTATATTATAATTTTATCCAAAAAAATGTAAGATGCGTAAGTTTTGAGGTATACTTAAAATTAAATCATCGAATTAATAATAAAAGATGTCTTTTGATAAAAAAAAGTATTAGTTTCACATATAGTGTAGCAAATAAAAGATGTCTTATGATGAATTGTATATTATACTAGGTATAAAGGATAAAGAGTGATATAAAATAGCAAAGTAAAAGATAAGAGATGTGAGAGTTTGATCAGTTAAATGCATTTAAAATGAGGATAATTTGATTTTATTGAATAAATTAATGAACGATGAAAATGATACCAGAGAAATTGTCTTGAAGAAGAAACATTTTGGGAGTAGAATGAACAACATAATAGTAGTCTATATTATAATTTAATCCAAAAAAATGTAAGAGGATTAAGTCTTGAGGTATACTTCTCAGAAATAAATCATCAAATTGATAATAAAAGACGTCTTTTGATACAAAAAAAAGTAATAGTTTCACATATAGTGTAGCAAATAAAAAATGTCTTATGATGCTTGTATATTATACTAGGTATTAAGGATAAGGAGTGGTATAAAATAACTAATTAAAAGATAAAGAGATATAAGAGTTTGATCAAGTTAAATGCAATTTAAAATGTGGATAATTTGATTTTATTGAATAAATTAATGAATGATGAAAATGATACAAGAGTAATTTTTTAATTTAGGTCTTGAAGAAGAAATCGTTTTGGAAGTAGAACGAACAACATAATAATAGTCTATATTATAATTGAATCCAAGAAAAATGTAGAGGCATAAGTCTTGAGGTATATTTCTCAGAATTAAATCATCAAAGTAATAATAAAATGAAATAATAACTATTGTAATAACCCTAAAGAAATATGTCAGATTAAAACCATCAAACGGTCAAAGTAAGGCCATTAAAAATCATACAATGCTACAAGTAGCATTATATTACAAGTCCTCCCTCTACCGATTCAACATGAACAAGTAATCTCAGTTCATAATTTAGGCATTTAAAAGTCTTATCTATTTATCATTGAGAGGCTCTTTATTTCACTCATTGTTGTAGTTAATTGCTTTCTTTTATGCCTCATACTAAAAATAAGGAGTTGGGTGAGAGGTGTCGGAGCATAAGCGATGATGGCACAACAATGGTAATGATATAATTGCTGTGACACAATAGTATTGGTTGTTGGTGTGATGGGCATTTAGCGTGCTGCTGCGATTTTAAGGCTGTGTGATTCTTCTCATATTTGGTTTGGTTTTGTTTTGGTATAGTAAGCATTTTTTTAATTTTGTGTATAAAGTTTATAACTAAAAATTTTAAAATTGTATTAACTCCAATTTTTTGGGCTTTGGCTTAGGAAGCACCTCTTCTAAACTGCATTAAGATTGTGTTAATGAGAACTTGAGATGTACCACACACCCATTAAGTTATACATGTCATTTGGTAAGCATAAAGCGTATATCCTTTTCACTTTTTTTTTAATGTAAATTACCATTGAGGTGCATTTTTAATTTAAAAAGTTTAAACCATGGCCTTTCATATGAAATTATTTTATACTATTTTTTTGCTCATGCAATTAGAAGAGATGCTTCCTAAGCCAAATTCCATTTTATCCTCTCACAATGAGGTGGTTTTCAAACCCTTAAAATTTCGAAGTTCTAATTATCAGCGATTCTTGTCAACCAAAATAGTGTTGAAAGGGATAGAGGAATAAGAAAAGAAGTGAGATGATTATGAAGAAGAAAAAAACTTAAAATATGGAGAGAAGCATTAAAAATAATTGCTTGGTTGCCACCATCTCCTCGATTCTATATCGTGGAAGGTGTGATTTGAGGTAAATTCAAATCAGGCTGATTATCAGCGCTTTGGGCTAAAACTAAGGGGCTGTTTGGCTTGCTGAAAAAGGAATGTAGTGTATAAGAAATATAGTGAATAGTAATTGCAGTGTATTGAAAAATAAATATTATTATTTAGAAGAATACAATGTAAATACATGAATTTGTAATTTTGTGTTTGGGTTAGGATAAGGGATAAGGAATGCAGTTTAAAACATTTGAGCGGAGGGCAATCTATGGTGGCCGACAATGGTTAGGCAAGGGCTCTGGCGGGCTTCAAGCGGAGGATGGCGGCAGTCATGTGTATAATATTTGGATGGCTAGAGCATAGGATGGTAAGTGGCTGGAGCTTGTACGAGAAATGAACCAAAAAAAAGGGGTAAATAAAATTAATATCATAGCATATAGAAGATAGTTGGTTTGAACAAATGGAACTTGGAGAGGATGATTTATAAAGGCTGTTGCAAATAGTTGGGATAAACTTAATAATAATGCTGATAATAACATGTAATTATTATTTGCAAATCATAGTCAAGCTAGTCATATCTATATACATGTGGCTTTGGATTGAAATTGTGATCAAAATGGCTCAAAAGTCTTTTATGTGGTCTGGATTGAATTTGTGGTTTAAATGGGCCAAAAGTTTTTGTATTGCTGAAGCACATGCAGCAATTGAAATTCAAACAGAAACATGAATTCTTAATTGAAAAATCTAATGATAGCAATGGATGGAAGCCATCTGGTAAACTCTAAAAGTATACCCGGCCTAATTTTAACATGAGTTGGGGTTTTGAGAAATCAGATACCTATGATGATGGAGGGCCAGAGGGATCCCAACCACAAATTCTTCTTGATTGTACGCGTTGAAGTTGATTATTTAGATATTTTAATATGCTTACATTTGAATATATTAAAATTAATTGATTTTGTGATATATTTTTTTAATATTTTATGCTTACACATCAATTTACTTAATATATCAAAGATAATTACTTACATTAATATATTATTGTGTATATCTTAGTATCAAATCTACAATAAAACCAACAACGGCCAACTCACTCCAGCGGGTCTGCAATCTGAGCTTAAGTCAACATGGGCATTGGGCTAATGGATGTTTAAATTTGTAAATTCTAATTGCTATGGAAATAATGATTTGTTATGTGCCTCGTGAGTTGCTTGGAAGTATAAAACGTGGTTTAGAATGTGATGTTTTGTTATCATTCATTTTTTATGAGAAAAATATAAAAATGTCTTATTACGCTGATTTTGATTCTGTTTAAGTTCTTTCTTTTTTTTAATTTAATTTTGAAGTTTATTATAGTGATTGTTTGACGGATTCACAGTGATCTGATAAAATTTGAAGACTAATTAAATGCTGGGAACTTGGGATGCTTTCATCTGGGTGGTGGGTGAAATCCTCGTTATTGCAAAACCTGATTTATATTCTCGTCACTACATGGGAGAATTAATGAAATTTGAACTTCCCATATTCGAATGTTTGTATAATTTGCATTCAATTGTGAAGTTTTTCTGTACGTTGTCATAAATTTCTTACTAAAAATTAAATTTTATGTAGGCCCTTTATTTCAGTAGAAAGTAGAATATACTCTCATCTCATTCTCTATTATTGTAAAAGTTTATTTTGCACCTCGGTTTGTGGCTCTTAGACTACTACTGATGTAATAAAATTGAATTCATTCATTCAAGTCTCAACTTTTGTTCAAATTACAGATGCATGAAGGAGGATATGATCAAAAAATGAACGAAACAGTTAGTGTGGTGACAGCAAAGACCACTGAAATTGGGCAGAAGACATGGGGAATCATGAAAGGGGTCATGGCAATGGCTTCACAGAAGGTCGAGGAATTCACAAAGGAAGGGAGCAACTGGAAAGCTGATGATAGACAGCAGACTAATGGCCTGAAGAATGCCTATTATCATGACTTTGGAGGTAAGGGCAGTGGTGGCTTGCCCAACGAACATTCAAAGGGACAATACAATTCTACGAGCACGTGGGATGACTGGGACGAGAAGGATAGGAAAGCCGGGTCTGGGAAGAGTCGTCAAAATGGCAATGATTGGGCTGGGTGGGACGATGTGAAGGATGTCGACTCTGACAAAGATGATAAGCACCGCCACAGCTCGTCGGGAAACAGCGTTAAATCTGGTTCTCAGTGGAGTGATGGTGGTTTCCATTAGTACTCTTTGCTTCTCTTTCCAGGCTTTTTTGTTTCTTAATATAAAGATCTGTGAGAAAAGGATTGGGGACCTCTAGACCAATAAATATTATTGTATATGAAACTTGGTCTTGTATTTTGTTTCCTGATTCCTTGACCCCCTTGTTTTTAATGTTTTGATACCTGAACGTGTCCGTGCTGAAAGGCTTGTGGTGCTTAATATGGTTGATGATAAATTGTAATTTTGGATTTTTTGAATTTGACTTGTGTTGGTTACCGTTTGCTTATTATTATTATTATTGTTGTTGTTATTATTTACAAAACACACCTTTATTGTCTTCTCAAAATAGGTCATAATTGTGTATTGCACTGCAGTTTTTTTGTCAAATACTTGTGAAGTATTATCTCTGGCTTAGGATGAATAGTGTAGCATACTCTTGCCAAATATAGAGGCTTAAATGTATTAGAGTTACTAGTGAGTATATTGAATGAAACTTTAAAGAATGTAGAACTAGTTATTAATAGCCTTGAGGTTCTTGATAAAGACTTTATATTTTGGAACATTTACACACAAACCGCACAGTTCTTGTATATTTTCGCACCTAAATTTTGTTTTTTTACATGTATATCAACCTAATCTTTCATATTAAATAAGAATATATAACTATTTTGATTCTTAAAATGTGAAATGCACGTTTTCATCCATAGAGATGGTTACATAAATGTAAAAATTGAAGTTTTAGTGTTATATGTGTAAATGTAGTGGAATTGAGCGGGAAGTATGTAAATCATCCTTTTAATTTTTATGAAAGAATAGGAAAACAAAACATTAAAATTTGCAAGAGTAAAATTGAATGTCCAAAATAAAGAAAAAAATATTTTAGATTTTCAATATATTAAATGAAGATTGGTCATTTTATATACATTTGAAGTTAGGAGAATAGCCCATCATTCGTTCATAAAAATGAAAAAATATTAAAATTAATTTATAATAGACCTGAGAGGAAGATTGGGAGTTTAATCCAAGGGATTATATCAAGAACAAAATAGTAAGAACGTGTATCAATGTGATCTGATTATGCTTTAGGCAAGCAACGATCCAATATATAATAAGAGCCAGCGTTCTAGTGTGAAAACATACATCATTAACATAATTTATCATTTGAAACGGATCTCAAAGCAATTAACAAGTAACAAAATATTTTTTATAGCAGGAAACGTTCAAATTTCAATTAAAAATCAATCACAACACCGATTCATCAAATATATGGTCAAAGTGACTAGCTCAATGAGACAAACATAATAATAAGAAAATTGATTAAGTCTGAATCAAATCAAGCTTGAATCAAATCATTAAATAACTTTTTCGAAGATTTAGGTTGATGATTGAATTGTCATATGAATTCCAAATTTGACAAACTTATAACCACATCGAGCGTCACCGAGACGAATTCAATGACCCAAAAACACTCANCTTCTTCAAACAGCTGCAGTTGCCCCAAACAGACCCTTAACTTAGTTTTATGTTTTTTTTATAGTCCAAGATTATGTTTCTTAAAGCATTGCAGGTCTCACCATCATCTTATAAAATTTTCCTTTAAGTCTAAATGGTATTATTTTATCCCACAATTGGCTTGATGCATTACACCACTTCAACCATCCATTAAATTCTATTAATAACACACCCTTCTATATTACCATCGCTTTGAGCGATTAACCTGAGATATCTAAAAAGTTCACTTTTTTAAAAATTTGATCAGCGCTATTGTTACAACTCCACCACTAAATCTACCATTACTAAAATTGCATTCCATGTGTTCAAATTTAGATCTACTCAAAAGAATGACTTTAGGCTCTAAAGTTGACCTCCATAATTTAAGTTTTTTTTTTGAACTCATTTTCTAGTTTTATCCACAAGAAGGATATCATCATGGAAAAGCACTCACCAAGATACAATCTTTTGTAAATGTCTATGAGGATCATGCATAACTAATGCAAAAAAATATAGACTTAATGTCGATCCCTGATGTAATCCAATTGAAATAGAAAAATACTTGGTGAATCCTCCTACTGTTTGAACACATGCAACAACAATAGTATATGTATCTTAAATGACTTGAATACAAGTCATATTAACACATTTCTTTTCTAGAAGTCTCCAAAGAATGTCTCTTGGAACCTTATCATAAGATTTTTCTAAATCAACAAAAATCATATGTACATTCTACTTACTGTCTCTATACTTTTCCATCAAACTTTTCAGTAAATTTATAACTTATGTA
>NEWO01000029.1:2305109-2317280 GCA_003013225.1 Phalaenopsis aphrodite
CTAAATTCTTTGATAACTTCTAATTAACTGAAGATTGCATTTTTATTATGTAACACTCAATATTTATAAATATATATTACTAATCCGTACTGTATTCATTTATAATATTATTGATAGCATCAAACACTTGAGAACAATTATAAAATATATTTGTAATTTATTATTTTCTTTCAATAAAGTTTGAGTAGCCATCACATTTTCTAATATATATATATATATATATATATATATATATAATATTAATAAACAACCGCTCATGAAGTAATTTTCTCATAACTGAATATTAGATTGATAATAAATAAAAAAATAAGTTTCTATATTAATTTACTATTTTTCTCAATAAAAAGGGAATTTTACATACATACCTCATAAGTCTTATGTATTTACATATTCAAGTAAACTTCCCCAAACAAAAAAGAAAAATAACAAATGGCGTCGCCCGGGTTCGAACCGGAGACCTTCAGTGTGTTAGACTGACGTGATAACCAACTACACCACGACACCAAGTTGGCAAAGGTTACATTTTAATTTTATATATAAAAATACCTTGTCCTATGACGCTCTTTGATACATACTACTTTTTCTTTATTTCTTATCAAAACTGAATAGATTTCAATTTTGATTTCTTATCAAAACTGAATAGATTTCAATTTTGCCCTATTACTTTTGTAATTTTCTATTTTAGGGTTTTTTTTAGAGTCCCGTCTATTGAATTTGTAATTTTCCTTTTCAATAAAATCCTTTTTGGCGTGGCCCTCACCATTCAAAACATAAATAATAAAAATAAAACTTACACACCAATTAGGTATTTCCAAATTTAGCTTTTGCCCCAAGAGGCTTCCCCTTCATCGGATTCCTGGATCCTAGAAGTTATGTCACTATTGGTCTCAATAGGGAGAAAATATGACGTCCAGATAATGAATGACCAAACAAGGACATGAATAACCCTGCACCACTTGCATATCTTCATGGTGTGATCCATTCCGGCGTCCGAACATCCTGATGCTAGACATAATATTTTCTCCTCAATAAGACGGTATCGTTGGAAAGGTAAATATTATTAATATTATAGTGAAGTTTTTTTAGATTATTCTTATTTAGAAGTGATTCTATACATAAAAGTAAATTAATAAATAGCTAACATTTAATAATTTTCTCTTTACAAATTAGACAGATCCGAATTTTTCATGTCTACACCAAATTAGTTTCTTAAATAAACCTTGATTTGTTCTCATAATGCCTTTATTATTTTAAAATTAGTCATGATGTGCTATTCTTTTCATTTCATGTACCTTATAAATGCTGATTTTGCATGAATACTGTTGAGTCCAAAAATCAGTTCCTTCTTTAGTTCTTTTCTAGAATGCAATTTTGTTTAAAAATAAAAATTTAAGCAATATATATTTAAACATGAAATTTTAGTATATAAATATATAAAAAAGTGTGGTATTTATGTAAATACTTTTTTTTAAAAAAAAATGTAGTGCGAACAATTTGAAAGGTTAAAAAAATAAATATTTACAAATTTTATAGCTATTTGGCATTATTATATTAAATAAAATAATTTAAAAAAATGAAAGGCTTAGAAAAGAATAAATACAGTCGCGGTCGCTCCGAGTCAGCATGATGATTAAAAGAAGAAATATTGGGGTGCAGTACGCTACGCCACCGGTGTCCCCATCCGCATTACCGGTTTTAAAGCCACGTTTTTCAATTAATTAAGCACGAGGAACATCTCCGGATACCATCAGATCTAGCTTTACGGGCCAAATGCATCTCCCTTTGCACAATTTCACACTAATTTTGGGCATTTACATGCATGTTAACACTATATATATATATATATATATATATATATATATATATATATATATATATATATATATATATATATATATATATATATATATATATATATATATATATATATATATATAGAGTGTGTGGTATCTAAGTAAATGCCAAAAAAAAGTTTATAAAAAATTTAAGATCAAATTTCACGTGGTATAAGCTTTTCAAAAATATGAAAAATGAAAGCAAGCGTATTTAAGTATATAAAAATTTAGAGATCAAATTTCACGTGGTATAAACTTATCAAATATATGAAAAATGCAAGCAAGGGTATTTAAACAAACAATGGACAAAAAATTTATTTTATAAAAGCTATATAACGATCAGGATTCAGGATGCCATAAAAAAGAATATATTTTGAATTATGTTTCATGATAAAAAAAATATCTTATAATTTTGCCTAAATATTTTAATAACTTATTTATAAGAAAAAAATATCTTTAATTTTGCCGAAATATTTAAATAATTTATTTAAAATATATTTTAGGCGTTAAAATCAGGGTTTCTTTCTCTCTCTTTTCAAAAAACCGGAGGAATTATTAGATGCTAATTATATAGCATCAATTCCGATGGGACAGGAACGGAAGATAGCGCGGCGCATCAGCCGCCGTCCGCGGCGCAGCGCTCAGGCTCAAATTTAACAAAAGAACAAACAGTCACCCACGATGACAAGTCAAGGAACATCAGCAGTGGGCCCCACCCATACTAATCAGCCCTGAAAACCACATCACGCCTCCTAAACACCACAAGCTCTGCCTAAATGATCAATTTTGGACCTCATCCTTCCACCGAATCAAAGCCGATAATGCCCACCATCAATTTCTTTCTGGGAAAAAAAAATGACTCTTTTTTTTTTCTGGACAGTGTGAGCCTTAAAATTGTTAAAGATCTCTACTTCCATCGATCGGAGGGCAAAAAAGTTTTGATTTTTTGAATTAGATGGGTAATGAAGCTCTGAGCATAATGGAAATATTAGATTAATAGAAATTATTATGGCATGGTTGGCTTAGAGGAGGACAATAGCTCTAATTACTGTACAAACAAGAACATATAGGGGCTTTGTTTACCAGCCCATTAGTGCTCTTCGGACTCCATCCACAATCTGGCTTCTAACTCGTCTACTTGATAGTGGGAAATCTCGCCTTTCATCCAGCAGAAATCTGTAGACTTCCCACTGACGCTCCGCCGTGCTGTGCTTGCCGATCTCAGCCTGCATACAGATCAGATGAACAGTGACAAAAAATAATATTTTGGCAGAAAAATCGGTGGCCAATGAATGAGTTCTCTTACAGAGAAGATGCAGATGTCGAGCATTTTAAGAGCTAAGGTGACGTCGTAGAAGACGCGCGGTCTTCCCTTGCCGCAGAGCTCGACAGAGTTGGCAACCAAGAGTTCGGTGTCTGGCCCGCGGCTGACTATGATCACCTTCAATGGCTGGGCCATTTCCAGCTTCAGTTTGGAGCACAGAGCGTCCTGCTTCTCTGAATCCAAAATCTTTTTCCCGTCGGTTTGTTGGATGAACAGGTCTATTTCTCGATAACCATTCATATCCGACATGAATCTCCCGTAACAAATCTAATCTCATGAGCGACAGTACAATTTGTATCAGAAAACAAAAATGACCATTGAAACAGTCAAAGATTCGACCTTTTTCATAAATTATTACTAATAGTACACACACACAAATAGAGTAAGCGAAATAAGAGGTATAGAAAAAACGGAAAACGGTAAGTAAAGTGTAGGTGTCATAAACTAATGCAGTCAGCTTCAGAACATTTATTATTTAGCAAGTTGCAGGTTGAGTTATTTAACAAGTTGGTCGTAGAGATGATAAACAAATGTTTAATACTTTTCAAAAGCGTATTGCCAGGTAATAAAAATGGAGTAATAGTATTTAATACTTGGAAGAGTAATTATAGCCCAATCATGCCACATTAAAAATTTTCAAACATTCCTATGTAAGTTTGAAGCTTTCAACGGAGTGGCATTAATTGTGTAAACAGCAACTATGGTCCATATTTTAGATATGAAAAAAAGTTCAGAATTTGAACCAATAGTCACGAAAAGTACAGTGAGCAATACCTGAATGTTGTAGTCTTTCAGAGTCCTTAAAATATCATAGAGAAGTCCCTTCTGATCGGCACAATGAATTTGCAGCAAAGTGTGGTAAGGGCTCAAGGAGTTATCAATGGTTACATTAACCTTTTTCATTTTAGCCAAGTCTGAAGTGAGGGCCTGTGATGTTAGTTGACTGTTTGATAGCTCGGGACTGAAAAGTTCTTCAGCAACAGTAGGAGGGAGTGAAGAGAATCCCTGCTGAAAGTTTTCAACCAGCTCAATCTCACAGGTTATAGATGAATCTCCAAGAACAGAAATTAATTTCTGTCGCGTCTCATCTTGTCGTTTTCTAGTATGAAGTTGCTCCCTACAACAAAGCAGAGTAAATGCAATCAGCTAATTCATTTAAAAAAAAAGTACTATTTTGATAGGTGAATTAAACAAGCAGGGCAAAACAAAAAGAAAATTATTTGCGTAATTTCTAAGAAATTAAATCTAAGCCTACAACAAGTATTAATGTTTCTTCTTGCCACCTTAGACATATCTTTTGTATTTTTCAGGAAATAAGCACAATAAATGAGGAATTAAGCTAAAACTCAGTTATCAGAGATCATATGAGCTCTGAAATGAAAGAAACAAAAATATTCAAACTAATTTCAATCAAGAGCATGTTTCCTGGCCTACATCTAGTAGACTCAAATGAAAGCAACAAAACATAATAAATTAAATATGCAGCAAAATTGATAATTTTCTACTCACATGCCATCAGTTATAAAGAAGAGATCCATAACTTTTCCATCTGGCGTTGTAGAGACCTTTACTCTATGGATACAAAGATCAAGCTCGCAAAGAACATGAGTGATATCTGCACCAACTCAAAAAATTAACAGCCAAAACCTCAATTTTCAAGTATTAGATATTCAAATAAACAACAAAAAGCTTATTTACCGTGTAGAAGTCCCTTTCGATTAACCGAGAATAGCTTGAGGAGAAAAATCTGAGTTGTCTTGGGCAAGCTTCCTAAATCCAAATAGAATGGAATGGAAAAAGTCGGGCACTCTGATAGCAAACGGTTCTTCATACTTGTCCATTGGATGTTAATTTTGGGAGAGCACGGAACAACCCATAGCACCACGAAGCACCACTGCCCATCGGTTGATACATCTACACCAAAACGACAGAGGGAAGTAAGCCCTCGCTGGCTGAATTTCCTATTATAATTGATAATTTTCCAGCATTGCAACGCAATTTGTTCTCAAAATTCCAATTTCTTTTACCGATAAAAGTTCATCAAAAAAATTTAGGGTTTGTTTATATCGAAATGAAATGATGTCCTAATAATTTATGGCAAAATTATGAACATCAAACCATTGATTTGAGCTTCTTAATCTTTTTCATGTACTTTAGATCAAAGTCCCAACATCCAAACATAGCCTTACAGATTTCAATCAACATAATAAATCTACGCTGCAATCATTTATTTCACGGGTACATTAAATACGGAAAAACGTTATGACAAAAATTTCACAACAATACTGGCACTAAGAACTAGGTGAATGTTTTCCCTCACCAAACAAACGCAATTAATAATTTCCATAAAAGCAGAACCCCAACCGACAAATTTCCCAAAAAACAGAAGCACGCATGAAAATCAAGAAATCGTCCAATCGAATTTACATAAAATGGAACCCTAATCCAACATAATCCGAACGAACAAAAACATGAAAAAAGAAAAAAAAAGAGTACAAACCCTATCTCACCTCCTCTGGTAATGCAGAGTCCGAACTCGAGAATAATTCGGCAAAGGTCGCAGCCGAGGCCAGTCTTATCGGGACAATTAACGGTGACGACGGTCGGCTCGCCAGCATTTTTTCCCAACTGAATCTCCACCAACTCGTCGCTAGCGATCCCCATCCCAGCACCGTCTGATCCCGATCGAACGGCCCACGACGCCACTGCCGCCACTTTCACACTCGGTCTATAAAGAATATTCCTTCGAGATTCCCCTTCCGGCCACCGTGGTATCTTTCCCTGAATCTCCTCTATACTCTCCTCTCTCTCTCTAGGCTTGTCTAGCTGTTAATAATATATAGCACAGGAGGCTGACCGCGGTTCTTACACGTCAGCACCCAATGCGAGAACCTATCGGGATTGATGGTGGGCGAATGTTGGCCTATGTGCCAGATGGACGGGAAGCAGCAGCCCTCTGATCTGAATCGGACGATCATGATGAAGGCTTAACTTGCCGACACAGGCTTAGCCCGATCAACAGTTGAACAGCTGCTTTAAGAACTATACATTTCCATATTTAGAAATTCAATTTCCCTACCGTTGATGTCTCAAGGACTGTCAAAACAGCTCCTTGTTCGCGACAGATGGTGATCGGTTTAATAAGAAGTTCGTGTTCGGCTCGTGCGCTAGACAGAGCCGAACACGAACACACTATTTGATCTTGAAATATAAACGAGCCAAACACGAGCTGAGCCTGAGCTTGCTCATGTTCGGCTCCTTTACATGCCTATTCTAAACCGTAAAAAAATAAATAAAAAAGTAAATTGTTCGAAGGGGTTATTGATTTGTAGTTTTATAACTTCACACAGCTCATCTTTTATACAAAAGAAATTTATAGATGTAGGAGAAACCAAAAATAAAATTACATCTTTACCTGTATTTTAAGGGGAATAGTGTGGGTTATTTCCGTCATTAGGCGCGCACCGTCTAACCTTTGGATGTCTCCGAATCTTCTCCCTTCGGTTGGCTAACCAAGACGGCCGGCCGATTGGGTTCCCGGTCAGAGGGACGAGGGTGACGGTAATTGAGTAGCCTGCTGAGCATATTATGTAAGGATTGAGTGATATGTATGTAAATCTTTGCGGTTTGGAAAGTGATGGCTGTCTGGTGGGTGACCAGCCTTCGGCTGAAGGAGTTTATGTAAAGTTTTGGTCTGGGAGGTGGTCGGGCCGATTGGCTGCCGGCCGTTGGATGGCCCCCGAGGGAAGTGGTCGCCGGCCAGTTGATGGGGCCGGCTAACGTGGCAGGCAGGAAAGAATGGTGGGTGAGGCGGTCCTCTTTAAATTGAATTAACAAAATATTTATTTGTGTATTTTGGAAGTCCAAAGCGCGAAGTGTGCACAGTAAATATCAGCATGCTTTAGGCTTTCATCCGGTTTTGGCTACATGGAATTTAAGGGAGCTGCTTTCAAGCTATTCTCTGTGAAAAAAAAGGTTGTCCTTTTGGTGATCGACTGGTTTGGCTTTCCTCTATCTTGCAAAATAAAGCTAGAAGCCCTTCTTTGCTTCACGCTCTTTGGCAGCGACAATCATTTCGTCAGCGTCGTACGAGTCAATTCTTTTGTAATTACAAATCTAACAACTAAACTTCAACTTTTACCTGCTTGACACTTTACTTATATATGAAACAATGCATTCTACCTTTTAAAATCTAAAATTGTGGTACTTTTTATGTGATATGAATGATTTAAGTGATATAAATGTAAAAAATAAAATTTAGGTGCTAGATAAGTAAATACATAGGTGTACCTATAAAATTTGGCAACATGAATCTCAAAGATATCCAACGGTCGTGAGGGAGAGGACGTCCCAAGTAAGGGTCCACCAAGAGAAAACCAATGATCTTCCTCTGATCATCCGACTCAGGCTCAATCGGATGACAACCAACCCTCATACCAGGTGTTAAATGAAGACCATCCAAAGGATATCCCAACAGAAAATTTAATACGTCTGATTCAACAGGACTCATCACAAGAACCAGACGGAAGATAACAACCCCCGAACATCTAACCGACAATCCTCATTATTTAGTCGGCCTAAAAACAATAGATATGAGATTATACACACGGTTAGACGCCTTATTAGGCTCACGGTCTTATTAGTGTCCATTATCTAAAATATCTCATACTGTCTCTATTTAATCGGGAATAAAGATGTAATTTTTTTGTCTGTTTTCTATAAATAGAGGGCTGATTTAGTGAATAAATGTTACATAATTTTACCATTAATTACTCTCTTTCTCTCTCTCTCTCTCTCTCTCTCTCTTCCTTCTCTACAATGCTCTATTCAACGAAAAATTATTCTATACGGATCGACACCACATGCAGCTTGTGTGCGGTGTCCGATCCGGACCGTAAATCACCTGATCTACGGTCCTGATGTATTTCGGTGGGCCCCACCTAAATTTTTTTTTCTATTTAAAAAAAAACGGAAATAATCCTTACCGTAGATCACCATGATCTACGGCCAGGATCGGACACCGCATGCAGAGATGCATGCAGTGTCCGTATGCAATAATTTCTCTAATACCTATTCAACGGCAGAAAATGGTTGGTATGCATGTAAACACCCCATAAATATTATGCAAAGTTTCTCACACGTATGTTAACTACAACCCAGTGAGTTTTTTCAATATAGCTAAATAAATCAATTAAACTTCATTAAACATTCCTGAAGATGCCATTAACTTTACAAAATAAATTGTAATATTTAAAAGTTATTTGAACCTAAAATGAAAATAAAAATGTAGACTTTTATACTTAAACTAATGTCTAAAAATATAAAAATAAAAAAAAATAGTTTAAAAATACTTTAATTAATTTTAGTACGACATTCCATCCATTGGGTGAGGTGTTTAGCCTATAGAGATTGGAAATAATATTGCATTAGGAGTTCATGATGCAGGTTTGCATCAAAACTTCAATCAGTGCATGCCGCGTGTACAGACATGTCAATCATATATTAAATTAATTTTTTTACTGAGGCGGACTTATCTGTACACGTGACAGACTCTGGTTGGAATATTGATGCAAACCTGCATCAGGACTCCCATGCAATACTTTTTCATTGAGATTCGGATGTTAGGAATGGTGGGAGTTGCACCAAGCGGGCTATGCTTATGCTTGTACTAATATTCTTTTAAAACAAAAAATTAAACTTGAATATCAAACCCAAAATTAGAATATAAAATTTTAAAATATGAAATACTAAAATTGCAACCAACTAAAGATAAACCATTAATTACAAATTTGAACTGAAACTTAAACTTTAATGACTAATATAGAGTCGTCACACTAAATATGATTGTTATGTAGCTAACCTAGATCTAGGTTAGGCCATTCATATTCAATTGTTGTGCATTGATTTTTTTGATGTGATGATTATTATGATTACATGTCAATGCAATTGCTTATTAATCTTAATGATTTATTTTAGGAGATCATGTTTATAGCATAAATTCTTATGCTCAGTTCCATATGTATGGCTGTATCCATTTGTGTGTATGATTATTCATTGCCGTCTATTTTACAGGCTTAGTTAAATTTTTCTTAGAATTTAAATATATAATTAGGACAAGTTGCGACTCCCGGAAGATCTCTATTTAGAATGAAGTGAATCAAAGATGAAGGAGAAGACCCCATTGTCAACCTCTTAGTTCTAGCCCGGGTGATATAAGAGCAAAGCTCGACTGCCCAGTTTTAAATTTTTGCCTGTCCTTTATATTATTTTGATTGTTTTTTTATTTGTTTTATATGTGCAATTAAGTTTTGTACAGCTTTATTTCTATGATTTGTGTTTGAAAGAAAGTGTTGTTTTTACTTATTAGGGTCTTAGAGAAAACTAAAATTTTTTTCCCAACTAAAATAACTAAACTAAAAAAATTTAAAACTCAGACAAATCAAATTTAAAGCCCATATGACATTAATAAATAACTAAATCATTTGCAATAGTGTGTTTGTCATCGAGGGCTTCGATTTCAGCAAATTTATAGTCAAATTTCCAACATTGATTCAATTTGAACCAAATCAAACCCCGATCAAGCCATTAAACCATATTTGAAAGTTTTACAGATACATTTGGAAGGTCGAATGGATGTCGAATCCGACGATTTCATAATCGAATCAAACATCTCAACGAGATGAATCCAACGAGCCACAGTTCACTCAATTCCAACATTAAAACACTCAAATATCCATCAAACGCCGTATGATCGAAGGAAGCCCTCTGAGCGGTCTAATCAAAGATTTATATTACTGCATTAATTGCACTCAGAACTCTATAAATAGATCCCCACCCCTCTCATGAGGAGGGGAAAGAGCTCTTAGCAGGAGGGGGGAGAGCTTGAAGCCTAAGGAAGAGTTTGAAGCTGGGAGGAGCTAAAGTCCAACATCACTTTGTACCGACCACCAATCGCCGCATGTTGCTGACCACCAATCGCAACCCATCGCCAACCACTACTTGTCGGCCACTACCTGCTCCTTGCTACGAAGCACAGTTTGAAGCGTCAACTGAGATTGCTGAGTTAGAAAGCAACATGTAAAGCAACACATCATCCCAAAAATTGAGATGCCACCCCAAAGATAGTGCTACAATACATTTCAAAAATTATCTAATGAGACACCTCGCATAGGCTTCGACTCCAACCCCACCCCGGCCCAAAAACATCACTATGACTTCCGTGACCAGATATGGCCTATATATTTTTTGCACATGATTAAAGAAGTACAGCGTCAGCACTTATATAAAACTGGGATCTCCTTGAACATATTACAAGGGAAACCCAGCGTCTGACCGCAGACCATCGTCCACAATTTGATCTCATGGGCCACAATTGTCTGATGCAACTCATCATCACAAAGCCGTCGCAACGTCAGCCATTGTCACCACATAAACCAGCTCATATTCATCATAAGTACTCGCGAGAGATTTTCTGCGTCGACTGGTCCGTTCATCCTTTAAAATTAATATAATTTACATTTAACATATATTCAATTATAATTAAGCATAGAATATATTGAGCATACATAAAAACTATATCTTTCTTTTTTAATCTCATAGAGTTTCTAACTATTTTATCTCAAACAATTTCTTACTATTAAAACTTGATTAATTATTCAAGCTTAATCTCAATTCTCATGTAAGGATTAGCTTGAGTTGAACTTCATTTTCAACCAGGGCCTGATCCACTCTCTTCTTTGCGGGGAACAGAAAGAAAATGCAATAAAGGAGCATTTACATACATATTACCAAATTCCTAGATATTTACATATCTAGAACCTAAACCTTACTTTCTACATTCATACCACCAAAATTTCACCCCAAATAAGAAAAAAAAAATATCATCATTTTAACTTTTAAAAAGTATAATGTACCTTTTCATACACAAGTAAAGTTGCATTTATGTAAAAAATGAAGTTATTTACATAAGAATTGGGAGGTATACTGCTATGTATGTATGTGAATCTCCAAAAATAGGAAAAGCTAAAATATAAAGTATGGTATAACCAAAAACATAATCAGAGCATTAAAATCAACTAGAATGAATTCTTTTTTTATTATTACTTTTTGCAATTCAATTTACAATCTTATATTTGCATCAAAACGAATCAATAGAAGGAAACATTCACATCCAGAGCCAACAAGAAAACAAAGTAGAAGTACTTATCAGGAATTTGTGGCTATATATTCGATAAGATGGGAGATAAGAACCGTATCCTAAATCTTGAATTAGCCGTCAATCAGATCCCAGTTGCAGCAAATTTATGTGGTCTCAGCTTAAGCCATCAACCCAAATGACGCCTTCTCATCAGCTGCGAGCCAATATGGTCTATTTAGACCCATTTATTACAGAAAATTGTTGAAGAAGAGGTCCATGACAACTTAGCCATGAACTCACCTTATGAAAATGTGATGATTTGTCAAAAGATTTGAGTGAGTGAAAGATGGATTCAGAGTTGCTTAACCATCAGAATATGTCTGGATGAAATCGACCTGGAATAGAGGTAGCCTCCTGAGCCCTCTGGAGATGAATCTTCAACGTGTAGTTGTTCAACTGCAACATGAGTATATAGGCATATGGAATGATAAGCTTAATCAAAACCAGACATTATAGCCTTTTTATTGTTTTCCAATCGATGAAATTATAGTAATTTTTAGTTGAAAAGATCTTAAAAAGCCCTCTCTCCGGTTGCAAAGGTCACTATAACATAAATTTGAGACAAATATGTTGTAATTATTTATAGCATGGAAGTTTTATCTATAAGTTCTCTTGCAATGATTTATATCAAGGAAACTTCACATTATTAGACTAGATTTTAGGGGTCTATAGTAGTAAATTATTTTGCTACCAAACCTATAAAGGTGGAGAAGCAAGTTTACATGCATCAAATATAATTCTCAAGGCCAAAAATATCTCTAGCATCAAATACATTCAGTTCACGCATGATGATGCTAGAGATATTCATAACACAA
>NEWO01000029.1:2318404-2342421 GCA_003013225.1 Phalaenopsis aphrodite
ACTCATAGAATTATGCTTGAGGTCAAGCTCAAACTTAAATAGTTAATCAAGAACAAGCTCAAGCCAAAAGTGGCTCATGCTTGGCTCCACTTATCTACATTCCTAGTTACTTTAGAGGTAGTCCCCGCACTACTAATTTAAGTTAAGGAGATTATTGTGATAAGCAGTGACTTGGAAGGAGTAAAAATCTTAAAGAAAAAACTAAAACGCTATTCAAAGTATTTGAAGAAAAAAATTGACAAAACGAAGTACTTTCTTGGCATTAAAGTAGCACTTTCAAAATAAAAGTTTTATATCACAACAAAAATATATATATATATATATATATAAAGCCTGTTGCAAACCTATCAAAAGCCTCATATAATTTAATCATAAATTTAAAGATACTTTACAAGGCAAGGCACTAAAAGAATTCTCCTATCAACTATTTGTAGGAGTACGTGTTTACTTATTACATATCAAAGCTAATATTACCTATTTTGTTGGTGTGCTAAGTTGATTCCTATATAATCTTCAAGAATAACATTTTTAAGCATTGCATGGAATCTTATAATATCTNGCTAAGTTGATTCCTATATAATCTTCAAGAATAACATTTTTAAGCATTGCATGGAATCTTATAATATCTAAAAAAAAAAAAACCCATAAGAAACTTTATTCAAAAAGAGGGAAAATTAACCCTTAAAACTAACTAGTGCAAATTATGCCATGATTGACAAGAGGTTAACTTCAAAATATCACACCTTTTAAGCGGGAATCTTGTAACTTACAGAAACATAAAAAATAAAATTTAATAGTAAGATACATTGCAGAAGCATAATTTAGATTTATGGCACAAAGAATATGTGAATTGTTAAGGCTAAAAATTAAAATATTTAAAAGTTGAATGAAAAAGTCATATGAGACTCTATTGTGATAACAATTTAGCTATTAATATTGTCAATAACCTCATACAACATGACCATACTAACATATTAAAGTGACATTTTATAAAAAAGAAGCTGGACAATGATCAAATTTGGATTCCATTCATTATTAAGGGTGAAGCACATTCTCACCAAAGGATCAACAGAGCAACTTTCAGACAAACTTGAAATAAATGGCCTCCATTCATTCATTTAAAGGGAAGGGTGGATACTTGTCCAGCCACAAACATCACTTTAGCTTCCCCAACTCACACCAATGGAAATGCTTCTTGGTAGTCCGTTCACTAGCCCCCCTCTTGGTTGTCCAACCAGCTAGGCTGCTAGCTCTCTTTCCTATTCAAGCCCTATCTGCCAAGCTCTCCCATTTCTTCATTGACATTTCAGCAATCCCTAGACTCATTGTAGTCGACTCCAGCCATATTTCATTAAAATATCAGAAATTATGATCCAGCCAAGTTGAGTCAACCTGGCTAAGTGGCTTGAGAATCAAGATTAGGCCAAGTTTAGGATCTAGCCAAGCTTGACCAACATGACCAATTGGCTTGAACTGGATAGATATTGCCAGATTGGAAGTAATCTATTTCATTTACTAATGGCTGGTCAATTAACCTCTTATGTTAACCTGGACAGTAGAGATAATTTGCCACATTTAATAACAGGTGTTCACATAATCTCTGCCCCTTGATACCCTGGTGCCTTATATTTGGCCACAACAAGTGTTTATCAAACATGTTCTACATGAAATCTCAATGGACTACCCCATGTATGCTTCCATTAAAAGAGAATATGCTCTCCTTAGTTACCATTTTCAAACCAAATTTTTGCAATATCAATCGTTTTTTTTAATGTCTTCTACCCAACATAACTTTCTTAACGGTCAAGTTTAAGTAGTTTTATTTTGCCTTGTTAAGTCTTTTAGCACAATGCCCCTATTGTAACATTCTTTCTTTTCATTGCGTCCGTGTTCATATATCTAGCATTTGTTTATCTTTCTTCCTTTTTGTAAAAGAAAATAATTAACCCCCAAAATAGATCATGGCTTTGGGGCCATTTAATTTCATGTATTTTGAGAGTGCACCATGAAATAAATAATTTTTTTACTCAAAGTCATTTGAATGATTGTAAATAAATATCATAAAAACAACTTTAAAATGTAAAAAGAATAGTAAATAAGTATAATAAAAAAATAAAACATATAAAACTAATTTTTTTTAGTTTGGCTGTTTATAAAGTAATTTCATTGATCGCATCAAATTTCTCACAGCAGAATGAGGAAGTTGCAAAACATTGATGCCAAGATGTTATAAGGATTAAGAATCAACTGTGAAGATCTCGGTGGCTTAGTAGGCAAAGTTGATAGCATCCAAAAAAGGAAAATGCAATGAACATGTGGATTGTGTTGCCATTCTGGAAGCCAAAGGATTGAGATGAGTGGGTGGTGACGTGGAGGAAGGGGAGGGAAAGGATGCATACTTAGAGAATAGATATATGATTGCTTCAGAAGATGGCCAACTACAAATCTTAGTGGTGGGTTTTTGTTTTCACTACTCACAACTCTTGTGATCCAAAGCTTCGCCTGGTTCACACTCCCTTAGCATAAATCAATCTTAGAAGAAGATTTTAATTCTTTTCCATAAATAAAGCTTCACTGAGTTCTTCACGCTGCTGTGTGAAATGATCTTTAGAATGTGTTTATTCCTTTTAATGAAGTTCATTTTAAAAACACGATCCACAAATACTTCCAAGAGTTTTCTCTTAATCAAAATTTTCTTACGAAAAGAAGAAGATGAGTGTCAATGAACTCGGCATTAAATATTAAAAGTCAGCAAGCAGTTGAACAGAAACTTCAATTTAGATCAAGTGGAAGAGAAGCTATACTTCAGTATCATGAACTTATATTCACAAATACTTATTGGTGCAATGACAAAATGTACATGAAGAAAAATTGAGCTGAAAGGTTATGCGAGTCACCTCCAGTGTGCGGACTTGCTCTTGGTACTGACTAATTATATTCCTCAGCTGTTGCACTTCCTTAAGCTTCTCCTCAGATTCTAAATTGTGTGCATGTTGAATTGCAACAGCCCTCTTCAAAATTTGATTATCTCTCAGCAAGAACTGCAACTGCTCCTTCAGAGAAGCAATCTCTTGCTGCCCGAAGTATAAAAAAAAAATTAAGTCAGTACTTGCTCCGTAACTGAAATCCCAAAAGCTACAGCTAATTTATCAGTTACCTCCTTTGATGAGGTAGAATGGACAGCAATCATTTGTTTAAAAGATTCCAAAATCTTCATGGCTTGGCTCCTCACATCGTGCCAATCTGCTGCTTTCATCATTTCTTGGACAAAAATATCCACCCATGACGAACCATGAGTTTCTTTTAGCTCAAGACCAGACTCAGCATTATATAAGACTGCAGCATTCACTACAGGATTCTGTGCATTTATAACACCTACCTCAAAAAAGCAGTTAAATGTCTAGGCGAGGCATGGAAAAGAAGCAATAAAGTAGAAACCAAAACCTGATGATGAAATATGATAGTTGCTTTCCTACCTTCTACTCCATCTTCTTTTGATTGGACAAAAACAGGGTCATTCCTCACTGAAGTTTCACCAAGGCAAAGAGCATGAAGATTCTTGATCGCATCATCAATATTGCTATCATGGGAGTTTAGAACATTTTCCACGACCTGCTCAGAGATAGTTAGAAAGCCAATTTGAAAGTTCTTGATATAAAAAGGAATTGCATCCTAACACAATGAAGCCACCTTTGTACAACTTTCAAGGAAAGAATATTCTACACAAAGAAGTAGGACTAGGATTATTTTGGTTTATGTGCAGCTGCTGCTGACGAATTAAAATGACATATGGTCTTGGATAACTTAAAATCATCTTCCCATTGGATAATTGACATGCATTGTTGATGAAATTACTGTTTCAACGCAAGAACCTAGAGGATATAATAAGTAGGTTCAAAAACACAATTTGGTGCATATCCAACACTTAATTTAAATTTATTAAAAGTAATCAACATCCTCAGCATAATGATTGCCGAGGAATAGAAATAAAGGCCACAAATTGATCGAAACTTAGCATATCCCCTAAACTTAATAAATAGTCAAGCTGCCAAGTACACCCATGGAAAAGATTGTCATGAGTTTGTTGAAAAACAAGAAAACAAAGGTATCTTGTCCTGTTCTAAAGAGAAATGAACCATAAAAGGATGTCTAGGTCATTTCCAACTGTTGTAAACAATAAAGTTAAGATATCATCAGTATCAAATTTCATATTAGGAATCCATTGCAGAATTTCTATGAGGAGAACGTCAAAAAACATTTTAAGGGAATATTCTTAAGTCCATTTCTTTGTATGTGAAGAATCAAAGATTGTGACTTCTTCTCCGACAAAAACTCAAAATAATGCGTGGAATCTTTTCATGATCAAATTTATGAAGATCAAATTATTTTCTTGTATTCAAAAACACTTCAATCAAAAATATAAACTTGATACTAAAAGCACAAAAAAATTGGCCTGAATAGATGACTGTGAATCACTTTTTCAGAGAAGCTCATAATAGAATTCTTATCTAATAACTAAAGCCTGGGGGTGGAAGATCTCTGTAACACTTTCATCATATGTCTATAATTAACATCAAAATTTCTGCTACAAAGGTTAAAAAAAAAAACCTCAGCAGTAAGTTTGTTTTATAATCCACCAATAGGTTTTGAGATTTAGCCCACTCTTTCAAAACATGAGCAAGAGAACTAAATTCGCACGAAATGATATGAAACAAATTGTAAATCTTTATGTAAAAATCTGGACAAATTTTTCTTCACATAAAATGTACTCCCTCACGAACCTGATACTAACAATGTATGACCTAAAAATGGTGCCCCTGCACTTCCTGACATGTACCATCATATAAAAACTTATAATTTCTACAATGTTGCAAACAATAAGGAGACGCATCAGAGTTTGTCAATCTATTTATTTACCAATAATCTTCAGAGAGGCTAAAGATGCAATTTGAAGTGGATATCCAAAAATCGATTTCCGAAAAAGAGAATCACCTTCCGATCCATAGACGGGAACATGCGCAGAAGAACCGAGACCTTATCCTCGGCCGCGACGCCAGCTTCGGCGATACGAATGGGAGAACCGTAGTTCGAGAAACGTGATCTTTTAGCGGACGGAGCCGAAGACGGAGATCCAATGGTTTCCTCGAACTCTAGGCGTTTCCCGCAGAGGCCTTGAGTCATGGCAGGCGCTTCACAAAACCCTAGGGTTCTGATCGAGAAGGCGATGCCAAGCACCCACTCCCTCTTTAAAAAAAAAAAAAAACCCTTATTTTCTTTCACAAATCCCTCAGTTCCATCCAAAGAAAGCAGATAACTTCAGGCAACCACGACTAAGAATGCCGTATTTCCGTCTTCCCCGCCTCACAAGGAAGACACCGGCGAAACAACCAGACGGAAGATCGGAAAAAACGGAGATTTGCATAGATATCACTCAATTTCTATGTATTTACATATCAACCAAATAAACTTCAATTTCCTACATACATATCAATTTTATTTATGTATGAATTGTTTTTAAAAAAATTAAAATATGATGTCTTTGAAGTGAAATGGATGGAAGACTTGGATGATAAAATTATAAAAGGTAAAATTTATATATTAGATATGTAAATTTATATGAATTTAGTAATATGAAAGTAAGTGTTCTAAGAATAAAAAATAATTTAATTATACTATTTCTAATTATTTTTACATTTAAATTTGGATTTAAAAAATATTTAAGCCGGTGCATTTAAATCTAACATTTTGATATTTTAAATTTTATTTTCAACTAATTTATGCATTCAAACAAATTTTATAACATTATTGAAAAAATATGTTGAACTCTTTTATTGAATAAATATTTACAATAATTGTTCGGAAGAAAATAATCTTTATTTTAATTACAAGTTTTTATATTTATAATTCACATGCAGTGTTCTAAAAATTTATTAACAACAATGAAAATTTTGAAGTCTTAGTTCATATAATTTCTCAACACACAGATAAAAGTATAGGAGAAAATAATCATTTTTAGGTGTCAAAACTCAGTAAAGAGAACAATAAAATTAGTCATAATTCAGTCAAAGCAATTCACTAGGAAAATTAAATGCATAGAGGTTTAGTTTTCTCCTGAATTAGAGAAACGAGATTATAAAATTATATTAAATCATTAATATATTGAAATAACCCGTCAATCTTTTATAGGGATTGTGAAGACTACAATAATTGTAGTTGGTTGTTACAATAATATTTGTTGGTACCACAACCCTAGTTGGCCACAACAACCATTGATATTGACAAGTGATTGCTATATTCAAGAGTTTTGTTTTAGTTGTATTCTCTTATATTTTTCTCTTTCAAGTGAAGAATAAAACTATATTTATAATTTTTGATATATGAATTTTATTAAATCTATTGAAATTCTCAAAACACTTCATCACACGGTCCACATTGATTCCCTTGATCATAAATATTTTTTTTAATAGTTAAGTGTTTTAATAAGCTCAAAATTAAATGATTTTAGACTCAATGAATTTCTAGCATTGAAACGCTCAATTTGACTGTAAATATGTCAAATTTGGAATTTGTTTGGTCATTCAGTTAATGTTTTATTGTGCTTCAAATGTTTGATTTGAAATTGGTTGAATCAATTTCAATCTAATTAGGCTCGTATAGTCGGGATACTCAAATTAACTGTAACATTGTTGTATGTTAAGCTTAGATGATCCTAAATTTGAATATAAGAAGATTGTTACCTAAAATGCATCTAGATTCGTGTTTGATCCTATAAATTTCTTTTGTGAGGTTTCACCACCAAACCACAGATATATTTGCAGGCTGAAATTTGACATATATTAAAACCTAAGGGGTTGTTGAGTGCTCGACTCTTCTGCATCGTTTTTTGATAATGATGATAACTGGATAGTATGAGCTAAATAAGTTATCATGATAAATTCACTTAATCTTTCAGAAAGTTGATACTAATCATTAAGAATATTGATGCATGATATTAACACAAACAATGACTTTGTAGGTCATTGTAAATAATATTAATCATATTGTTCACACCTTTGCTGATGATGCTCAATATTGTCACCATAGTTTATACTAGACTTCTTATCATCTCCAGAATTTAAGGCTAAGATTATATTGGGCATGGATTGAGAAATTTGCGGTGCAACATATGTGATATAAGATCTATGGCAGTAGAAGAAGGATTGGACCACTTTTATCTAACTTTCTACACATTGGCATATGTATGTATTATGTATTTTAGGGTTTGTTAATGCTATATGAGCTATCAATCAGTATTTGTGGTTTATTTTTTCTTCAATATGTTGAATTCTTCATCATGATTAGTAAGATTAAGATTTTTCACTTAAATTTGTGTGTTTTTTTCTTTTTTACTTCCTTCGATGTTCATGACTTCCATTTTATAATAATTTCTGTACACAAGAGTCTTCTTCTTAAAGATCTTTTCATTCCCTATTTTACTCTTGTAAAGTAAACTAAATATATGAGATTTCAAAATTCCAACTTTTTTTTCTTTTTGATGAAATGAAATATAGTGTACAATTTTGATGGATGTGTAATTCATCATGCAAATCAAATCCACTTTATTTTGAATTCATTGTATTTGATTTTCAAATCTACTGTAACTTAAAGTCTATCGTCGCTATCATCGTGCCTGTAGTCATTCCTCTGCCTTAATCCACCACAACTTGCTCTTAAACTTTGTAGTCACGGTCCATCATTGCCATCATTATCGTCGATAAGTTTTGCGTTGATTTCATTTTTATTCAAACTAAACACAAATATGATTTCTTGGATTTACTTTAAACAAAATCATACAATTTTAAAAATATTTTAAATGCATTATATTATAATTACACTATATTTTTTTCTTGCAAATCATATAATCTCTTTTAATTTTTTTATAAAGAAGACTTCATGCAAATGATTTGCGTCTTTCAGTCTGCCCGCAGGCATTCCCGCAGGCATTCCAAGCTAAGTCAATTTTCCAACTTCATTTGCTTGTCTAAAATAAAAGTAACTTAGTATTACAATTATATCTTCCACAACAATGACAATATATTGCTAATATAACTAGTATAACTAGTGAATAATTCTGCATCAGAAATATGCCTACGTGAATCTCAAAGAGAGATGATTGAAGACATAAATAATATAGATTTGGCGACCAAATGAAGAAAATAAATGACCCAAAAAACACTGCACGACCGTATTAACATCAACAACCTAGTAAATACCATCTTAAGAATTAACAATCGCCTAAGATGAAGAACTTTAATATAGACACATAGGGCGAAGGTAGATTGTTTGTCAAATTACGATGATTTATCCTTTGTCTGATGAGATAATCCTACCCTAGGACGATGTGTCATCACATTCAATCTCCACAAAAGGGGCAACCAAACATCATTGAAGACGATGCAACGATGTAGGGTCAGCCGAACGAATTCTGACCAATCGAATGAACTCCGAGCAACCAAATTCAAAAATTACAATGTGAAGCAGTGTTCAAGGCAACTACAGAAACATAACAACACTAGCATTAGATATGAGGTTGAGACAAATATCATTCAACCATAAATGTGTTATATTAAACTATGAAGGGAGGATAGAATTCTAGTTAAAAATATAAAGCACTCAAATTTTCTTTTCTCTTTCTTCATCTCTTTTCCTTATACAAATTGAAATAACTTGTCCTATAAATTAAAATATATTTAATATCCGGTAACTACATTTTTTTATTAAAAAAAAAAAAAATAATGCATGCTTAATTAATTAAACTTATGTTATACTTTTCTAGCGCATAACTTTTTCCGCACGGAAAGCATCTGTGATTTAGATAAATTATAAAAGATGCTAATACTGGAGCAAAACTATGGTTTAAGTTGGCCAAAGTGTGATTAATTAAGATAATGACATATTAACGTGACAACAACGCAGCTGAGTTGGCGGAGAATAATATAGCATTGAATGCTGTAGTACAAGCATACACTGGTGGCAATTATGTATTGGATGAATGGGCCCTACCCCATGACTTCAAGTCTTCTTTTTCTTTTTCAGATCCACGTACGGAGAGTTAATAATTTAGCCAAAAAAAATAAATAAATAAATTATATTTTTAGATAACTGAGTACTTCCTCATTAATTCCTCGCATGTTGGGACCACCAATGTGATTTATAAAGTCATTAAAGAACACGCTTTCCAGGCCGAAGCATAAGAGTCCGTGGATTAGATGAGATTTTTTTTTTTTTTTTTTTGGCTAGATTAATAATTTGAATTTTATATTTTGTCGTGTTTTGGTCATTTTTCTAAAGAGAAAATGACGGAAGGGCAGCTGTTACACGTGGCCTATCAGCTCAAACCTATAATTTTATGCATGATAAAACGTAAAAATTGGTTTGGTTTCAACGGGTACTTACATCATATCACACAACTAGTATGTATTTACATTATCTAAAGTTTTATATTTATGTGCATAACACATCTTCTTTTAACATTACATTAAAAATTCTACAAATGTTAATTTTATAATGTCCGAGTTGTGGCTTTGCCCCTCCATTATTTTATCCGCCAACACACGAGTAATTATCGCCTTGGCGGTATATTGAGGAACCAAGAGACAGTGACCAGATAAAATCTCCAGGGCAACGATCATGCTCTTTGGAAGAGACATCGGTTTGGGCACCTTACACCCTGACGGCTTGATTGAGACTCCCCGAGCTCCAGAATAGGAACCAAAGAGAAACTATTTCTTCCAATCATTTATGTTATTCTTCACTCAGAGTAAGAGGAATTCTTTGCCCATCGAGAATATAGCATAGCCCTCCTGTCGAACTTAAATAAGAAGAAGTATCTAAAGAGTTTGATCGAACACACAAGATTCTTCCGCTAACAGAAATAACGGAAGTCATGATTGCAGCTATGGAGGTCAGCATCACTTGCGTCGGAATAACCCCATATGTATTGAAGATGCTTCGGAGCTTATGACACAAGGGCAACCATCGGCCATACTTAAACTTATCACGGTAGAAGGTTGGGTCTTTTCCCAAATGGTTTGTCGCTTGCGTCGATCTGGGCAACCGCTGAAATCCTATGCTCTCGTCAAGATCATACCATCTCTGCAACTCCCTCGCTTCGTTCTCTGCTCAAATGAAGAGTTAGTGCCCTTCGCAGAGCCGAACAAAATAGGTGAATGTTTGGGGGTCATCTCGAGAGACAAGTGCAAAACTAGTCAAAAGACGAGAAGAGAAGGGAAGAGAAAGGCGAAGAAAAAAAATAAAAAAGAGACTAAAACTGCGTAAAGTAAGAAGAAGCGACCCTTCCTTTGTTTATAAGGCAAGTGTGTCAGCAAAGCATCACATAATCATAAGTATCACACCAAACATCTTTTTCAAAAATTCATTAAATATCATTTTATTGTGAATAACATTATTGCATGCCTCAAATGAAGTGTTTCATAAAAGTATCATCCAAGACCTCATACAAAATATGCCCACTCAACTTCCAGAGAAAAATCTTTCCACCTAACCAAATATGATCCACTTAATCAGCTTCCTGGTTCAACTTTGCCATATCAAACATCTTACAGAGTGCCTCCAGCTCGTGAACACCTCGAGCTCTGTCTCACAGAAACACTGCTTCAGCATCCAGGTGAGCAGACAACTCCTGCATAGGATCCATAGACGAACCCCTCAAATGAGCCACGACTTACTGCAAAAAATGTCGGCCAATAACATTCTACATACCAATTCTGTGTCCGGACCAAACAACCACCTTACAACCAACAGCTCTGATCGATCGCGTCAAAAGTCAACGAGCAAGATCGTCATACGGTTGAACACCTCGATCGACCAATGCTTACTCCATAGAGCACATATGTCACTCGGTCGATCGCCTTAGTCAGTTGTCTTCAACTCAACCAACCAGTCAATTACCGTTAATGTTAAAATTCAAATTGCAATACAAATATGACATAAAAATTATATAATCAATTAGAGCGTTAATGGCATTAAAAATGACTTCCATAACATTTTCATCTTTTCTGTAATTATACAAAATACACATTTATAAGTACGGGGCAAAAATACCAATAAATGTACATTTCCCTTGATTCTTCCTATAAAGATCTCATACCTATTCTACTCTCTCTTTGTTTTCTCCTTCACTCGGTCGAACTCTCGCAGTGCGAACCACAAAGGACGAACTGGGAACCAACATCTGTAATTGCTATTGGAGGATCAATGTTGAAATGGGGTGCAAACATGATCAATGAAGATGATGCAATAATTAAAGGTAAAGATATTTACCATATGTGACTTAGATTGAGAACAAGGATGATCGGGGTTGGGAATGGGCTGATGATGCAGCTAGGAATATAGATAGTGAATGAGGGGTTGCAAATGCGAACAAAAATAAGATGATGTTGGTTAGGGTTGCTAGCAAAATAAAATGCTTTTTAAAAATCATCCAAAACCATGCTTTTAGAAATCATCCAATTTGAATTAATTTGTAATACAGAAAAAATATCGGTTTAGGATTTGAACATATTTTGGCTAGAAACTAAGCAACATAAAATGTTTCAAGAAGAATCCCATAAAAATTTCACATATTTGCATATTATCTTGTTTGAATTTGATTTATTTGTATAGTGGAAAAACCAAATTGATTATGATTAAATAAAAGAAAATAAATTTATAATATATTGGTATTAAAAGCTATACATGACAATGTATATTTCACCTTTTAAGGAGTTAGTAACAATGATACTTTCAATGTAAAGCTAAACATTTGAGTAATTTGTTTGTCAATATAAACAATTAGGTGTTAAATCTATAGATTTATAAGAATTGTATGATTTGTATGTGAAAGTCCCAATAATTTTAAAAAATTGATTGATATGATGTTGGAGCATCAAATGATATTTCACACAAGGGGCCGGGTTTTTTAATTGGTCCTTGTTGCACTAAAAAATCTTGGGAGAAATAAAATGATGGGAATCAAATGCCATATTATCAGAATAAATAATCATGGGAGACTCATAATTTCGATATAATTAAGATATTCCAATGTCTATCAAACGTCATTTTGATTTAGAGAATCTTTCTTGGTCGTCCAATAAGAGTAGTTCATATTTCTTTATTAATTGAAGACTGAAGCTTGGAGAATGAGATAAATTCATCATCATTTATGCACTGAAGATCGCCAGTGTCGACCGCTGCCAGTTACTATTAGTCGTCTCCTACTTCTTATGACAAGTTCATCACCACACCGATGTTGTAACTGAATAGACTGTGTAACATTTTCTCATATGTGGGTTAAAGACTTATAATTATAATCACTAATTTTTAGTAAATCTCTTCAATAGAGCTAGACCATGTGATTTTTTTTTCCTTTCTTGATTTTCAAGATTAAAACTTTCGGTATCTCTACTAATTATTTTCTTTCATTTGAGTGTGTACCAAATCCTCATATAATATAATATTAAGACGACAATCTATTACTCTAGAGCCATGAATTTTCTAAAACACATCCAGATGCATCTTATAAATGTCTGTTGTAGTGCCTTTAGGAAAAATAGTTCATAATCTGCATTTTACGAACCACCAATATGGTACTAAAATGGATTAGATGATATCATCAACATCAGGGTCCAACATGAAACCAATGACCACATGATCATTAAAGATCATGCCCAAAGGACAAGGTCTAAACAAAATTAGGTCAAGATATTCATACCAAAATTAGATTGGGATATATATCAAAATCCTTGGTTTTAAATATTAATCCCAACTAATTTTTTTATTGTAAATATTCGATGTAGTTCAAAACTTCATCGAATATATTTCACATCAAAAAGGGGCAAGACTTTATTCAATTTTCCTTTTTTTTTTTTTTTATTAGCAAAATGCAAAAACGAAACGCCGTGTTTTCATAGGTGTCAGTCATTGATTCAATAACACTTAAACATATGACAAAACACATTGCAAGCATCCAACTTCCCTTCCCTTCTTCTAGACTTCAACAATGGCGAATCCCGGCCCATCTGACGCGACGCGAAAACCAAATAATTATATATATATATATCTATATAAAATTAGGTATATATATATATATATATATATATATATATATATATATATATATATATATTTTAAAATATATATATATATATATATATATATGTAAATATTCGATGTAGTTCAAAACTTCATCGAATATATTTCACATCAAAAAGGGGCAAGACTTTATTCAATTTTCCTTTTTTTTTTTTAGGATTAGCAAAATGCAAAAACGCCGTGTTTTCATAGGTGTCAGTCATTGACTCAATTCAACAACACTTAAACATATGACCAAACACCTTGCAAGCATCCAACTTCCCTTCTTCTAGACTTCAACAATGGCGAATCCCGTCCATCTGAGAGCGCGCGAAAAAGAAACCAAAATACCAAATACGAAGATTTACTTCGACAATTTAGAACACTTTCCATATCGTTCGATCATCAAAGTAGCAAAAAAGAACCTTTAATGCAACCTAAGTATCATATTAAAACATCAAATAAGCTGGCAGTTTACATAATCTCACAAACAAAAGGTCACTCTGAGAACCAAAAAAAAAAAAAAAAAGACGCTTTTCGAGGAACACGCTCTCCTCTGCTCAGTAAAGAACTTAAGAGGAGGAGGAGAGCGTGCTCGAAAAGTAAAGATCGATAAAGGTATGTTCTTTCCATGGAGTTCTTCGATTTAGAGATGAAAACGGGAGCCGGTAATGATGTAGCAGGCGACTCGGAAGCCCGAGAGAAGCGCAGAGAGAGCGAGGAATGCGAAACCTCCGAAACCAAGGCCGACCGAGATGTAAGCCTGCACGCAGAACGCCCCAGCGGCGTCGCAAGCTCCGTCGCCATGCAAATCCCTCGCCACCCCTGTCCCCGTCGCCTCAGCGGCGAGAAGCATATACGCGAACATCTGATGCGCATTCCCACAGTCTAATCAGCAACTAAAATTAATTCCCAAAATCGGAAAATTGGAACTAACATACCTGATCGTGGCTGAAATCGAACCAGAGCTGCACTGGCTCGGGAAGGAATGTTCCGCCCTTCAGGATCTCCCAAACAGAAGCGAACATCTCAAAGAGGCAGTAGACAGAGACGATCGAATTGGCAGCGAGGATGAAGCGGAAACTGGGGTAGTGGAGCCAAGAAGGAGAGCCCGGTGTACGAGAGGAGTTGGAAGCCATGAAGATTGCTGCTGCAAGTGAGAAGCAGAATGCGGCAAATCGGAGGAGGAGGATGAGAGCGTTGAGTCGACGGAGCTTCTGCTCTGTAACAGTTGATTGGAATGGAATCTGGCCGTGGTGGACGACGGCTGGGGAGCGGAGGTCGCCGTTGCGTAGAGGGGAGGGCATCGTAAGCGGCGTTGTGGGGGAGGATTCATGTGCAAAGGGGAAGCTTATGGTTGGTTTGGGAAGAAAAACAAGGAAGAAATATCGGCAAAGAAGATCTTTTTATTTACTTTGAAGGTCCGTTGTTGGAGTCACGAGGGAAGCGAGAGAGGTTAAGGGCTATTTATTTCTTCTTTCCCCCCTCGCGGTCCGCGTGAGGAAGGGGACGAGAGGATGGGAAGGATGATAAAGAAACCAGGTGGGGGCACTGTACATGAATTTGTTCTTCTTCTTCTCTCTCTCTCTCTCTCTTCAATCACTTCGTCGCTGGAAGGAAGAAGAAGGAGCAGGCGAATAAAGATGGTAGGTTTGGTTTTGGATGTGAAAAGGCGACGGCTTGAGGACGGAGAAGGAGAACACGCAAAAGTCTGGGGCCAGCACCGTCCGGCGGCCGAGTAATTAGGTTAACGAATGTACAGAGTCATTTAATGCAATGATAAGACGATTACCGACGGTGACAATTACCGTCACTTCTACCTCATTTGCCGCAAAGTTCCTTAGTCCCATTAGCTTTCATCCTTCTTTTCTCTTGTTGATTTTCTTTCCTATCCATTTTAAAGCTAAGAATCATGAATTTATTTATGAGATCTCTTTTTTGATGGGACATACCAATAAATTTCAATTTCTGGCATTCATTTTTTATTTTATTTTTTAACCATAAAACTGGAGAGAAAATTACATGAAAAAAAGATAAATCAAAGAAAGAATAAACCAAAATAAAAAAAAAGAGCTTAGAAATTACAAATGGTGCATTGTCAAAGGTCTTCATCCAGACTAACACGATGACCAAAATATAATTTATATTCTTATTATATTTTTTTAATATATATATAATTATATAATGTTCTATTTATAAAACATATTCATATTAAGATTTAAATTTATAATTATTAAAGATTTTAATTGTGTTCAAATTTGTTTATTTTTTTGTCAAATATTTATCACATATTTATACTATTAGTTTATTTAAATCATATTAAAATAATTCACATTTATTATCCCATTTGATTCCATTTTGATTGAACATTTGAATATTGAACTTCTCATTCTTTTAGTTCAATAACATGTTAGGCTCACATTACTCTAAGGACAAAATTGACATAAAATTGCTCTCTATTTCAACATCCAATCAAAATAGCAAAATGAATAGTGGGTGAAAAATATCAATTCATTTTGTTTAGGCGATACGATAACTTTCTTGGATCAATTTGAAGGTCATCAAACCTTAAAGGCCTATGATATATGAAAAACCTAAACTAGAATTCTTGAACATTTGTAAAGACAACTTTCAACAAAATCTCATTCTTTTTAAGTTCTTGTTTGACCTATGTGTCATTTTATAGTTGTTGGAATATAATTATGATACTTTAGAGTTTATATTTTTATATACTTAATTGAATTATATTATATGCAGGGGAAATTGGAGGTCACCCTGCTACTTGTTTCCAACATTGATTGTTATAATAATATATCGAGCCTCTTTAATGTAGCAAGAATTCATAAATTTCTATGAGCTTAGAGTAATTTTTTTTTATATAATTTAAATGATAATAAGAGCTTTATTTACGAATCAATAAACTTCACATAATATAAGGGTGGCTCAATTAAGCATTCATTTTTTTGATCGGATGTCTTATATCAAGGGATTGATCTTGAAGACTTCGGACATATAAGCCCTTTAAAACGTTAGATTATCTTATTACATATGTCCTTATTTACAAATTTGGCTTTGGAGGAATGAACAATTATCTGATAACAACATAAAGTCCATGTTTATTATTAAAGTAGAAATTAAAGTCCATATTACATACAATTTGAACAAAAGTTTTGTCAAGAGGAGAATTGGCCTCTATAGGTTTTACATTCGTAAGAGAATGATTTGTGATGTTTAATGTTTCTTCATCATTAGGCTTTGCTCTTCTATTAATGCATTTGCTTTCATAATTTGTTGAAAAGTAAGATTACGTGTTTTGTATATGTTATTTTTGTTTTGTGGTTTGGATTTGTACATTTTGCTATTGCATTTATTTATTAAATTTATGTGCACTTAATTTTTGCAACTTTATTTGTGATGTTATTACTACTACAAGAATTCAGGAGTTACCGGTTGATCGATTAGAGAGTAATCAAATGATTTTCTGCAACTAATTTTGATACCAGTGGAAACTGGAATGTAAGCAAAGAATGGTCATCCAGGATATCCCTCATCTAAATTGTGTTTTACGATTGAACACATTTCACCGTTCATGATTTTTCGGTGGAGTTATGGCTAAATTTCAATTGAAGAGTTTTTCTGCGGATTATGTTGCCGTGAACAAATGATTTTGTGAGTAGTTTTACCATAAAATCCATTGGTGGATTAAAGGCTAATAATGTTGTCGTTTTTAAAAACAGGGAAAATTTTTGGTTGATGGGGCCCGTCGTTTCTAATCAGACTACTAATTTTAGGTGTTTGTAAAAAGAGAAAGGGGACCTTGCCAAAGAGATTTTGGACACAATTGCAAAAGAAAATAAATTAATAAAATCATAATAAATATAACATTCAATATAAATAAATCATTTAATACAATTATACAATAAAAGAGTCTATAAAATAAATGTAAAGAGTACAGATAAATCTAAAAACACAGAAAATAAAAAATTATTGGTCTCAAGTGTCCTCCTCCATTCTCCTCCTCGGTAATAGGCTACTTGTCATGTCGATCTGTTTCGCATTGCAGCTGCTCAATTCCCTCTGCCACCCTAGTCACCGTCGACTTCTAGATTCTGGGCTCCAACTTCTACTCCATCTTAAGTAGTTCAACATGTTTATGTTTATCATTTTGGTGAATGTAGGCGCACACTTGCTAACTTCATATTAAACGATGTTGGTCTATCACCAGAGATGGAGCGGTATTATTGAATCCTAAATTGTCCTTTGTGAACGCGTATCGAGAGTTATAGTCAGATGAAGGAGGAAAGAAGAAGTAGGGGATAAGTCATGAATACACTGTAGGGTGAACGGGGTGAGGTCCCTTTATTTGTCATTTTGACTCCTACTTATAAGGTAATATTTGTACAATTACAGAAAGAAAGAAGTGAACAGTTATGAAAACCGTTCTTAATACAATTGATTTTCTAATTAATCATATATACATTTTATATCATATATGTGTTACAATTTAAACTCTAATATGATGGTAACTCACTGGTTGGTTTGCTTGAATTCGGTCGGTTGAGGCGACTGGCTGAGCGGCGATTGCACAATTTAAAATAAATGTCGGTCGACTGAGGCGTCTCGTCGAATGACAATCTCATCCGCTGTAGAAAAAACTAGTTGGCCAACTAGCTTGTGATTAAAGGTTATTGCATGTGTCTTGGTCTGTTGGGACTGCGGGTGTGGTCCACCACTCTCGCAAAAGTATGTCAGTCGATTATGATCACACGATCACTTATTGGACAACAGAATACTTTGTTTGTCTGATCGCCATCAGGTTAGTGTATACATGTATATATGTAAAAATACCAATACTTTTACTTTTAAGAATTGAAATTCACATATTCATGCATGGGAAATGTGGTCTATATATAAAAATTGAAATTTAGTTGTTAGATGCAGGAATTTAGTGGTATCTATGTAAATCTTCCTTACATTTATAATGCCGAACTTTTCATATTACATCATTAAAGCTACAATTTCAATTTTTTAAAAAGTGAAATAAACCAACTCAAGTAAAAAATCAAAATCTTAAATACATATGATTGGAACCTTGGGTGCTAGATATGTAAATACACAAAAGTTGAGGGGTAATCATGTAAATCTTCCAAAAACTAGAAAAATTAAATCATCAATACAATAAAATATATAATAACGTAAATTTCAAATTTTCTCTAAAACCTAAAATCCCTAAATACCAAAATTTAATGGACGAAATATAAAAAAAAAATTTGTGGAAGGAGAAACATAAAGAATCACTGGAAACTTTGCCTGAAACCACCTTAGAGTTCTCCGGTCAACGACTCTCACATGAATGAAGGAACAAGAAAAGAGGGATTGGGATTCTACTTCATTATTTTGAAAAGGAAAAAAATACATCATATTATTTTAATAAGCTTTGTTTAAGTGATTGAAGTTTTTGTATATAACATTATGAAGGATATTTAGTCATTTCATATTTTATTATTTTATTTCTTTAATCTTGATTGAGAGTTCTTAAAAGATGCTTTTTAATGTTATAATACATCAATTTAGCTTTGGTCCAAAATGTACTTTTAATAAGATTTTATAATGCATAATTAGTTTTTTATATGCTTTTAGGGAAGCAATTGATTTTGTTAAAGATAATATAGTTTTATCTTTAGATTGGTTAATAATGATGTGTTTTGAACCACCTTATGTCGTAAGAAATACATATAAAAAGAGGACAATAGCTTTCCAAAAATTAATAAATAGACTCATCTTAACATCAAATTTTGATATGCTAACTTAGTTGCACTCTTGGTATCAAGACCAATAAATGATACAATTTTCTCATCATTTAGATATATTGCTAGGGGTACAAATCACCAAGGCATCATTGGACCATTTACTAAGTAGTCGAGCTGACATGACAAAGTGGATCCATTGTATAAGTAGGATTGCATGATAACAATTTAATAAGTTGGGGTATGTACTGTTATCCAAATTATTGATGACAGAGCAAATATGAAAGATTTTTATTAACAGTGACAAAAGGCTCTCCCAAATTAGATAACTAAGCCATGATTACACACATTCTATTGTCTAAAAGGGACTTGAAAATTTGTAAAGCCTTTGTATGGTAATTTCTTTTTAATTTTGATCATCGACTTAATTCCTTGTCAATTATGTTCATGTCTTCTAGATTCTTCATGCTTCATTAATTTTAGGTTATCTAATTCTCCAACTTTTCAAGAGTGGGATAGCTAGGGCCACCTCCAATCACACGATTTCTCTTCTTCTTTAGAAAGGAATTGCCTTAAATATTCTTAAGCACCCACCAACTCCAAATTATCACACTAAATTTTAGTTGAGAGACAATTCCAAAGTCACCAAATGGCTCAACATTCTAAAATATTAAATTATGATGGCTAGTTTTAATATATCAAAATCATTATTCTCAAAGTGGGACCATCATATCTGTCTAAATGGCGCTTAACAATTTCAAATATTTGTTTCTCCCACTTCTCTAAGATCACTATAATTTTATCAAACTTTAGACATCAGATTTATAATCTATTATTATTATCAGCAACATTAGCTTAATAATTTCATCAATAACCCTAATTTTTCACTTCTTCCTTTCAGGGACTTTCTCTATCTTTTCTTACATTTTTTTTTTTGATTTGTGACTTTTTAGTGACTCCAACAACCTCTCTATGATCATCCAAAATAATACAATTCATACACCAAAGTGGCTCATGACATGTTAGATGCAAAACCAACATTGCCTAATTAGATCTTTTTTACAAAAGATATTTTATCACCCACATTCCACAACACAAAGCCACTATATTTTCAGGTACTAAAATAAAATAAAAGCCATCATTTAGTACATACTTACAAATATCAGAATATATTCTATTCTAATTATTTGTGCACATATAATAGCTTTGATTCTCCAATATGTTTAATAAAATAAAATTCTTATACCATTAATAACCTCATATTTAATTTTAAAAAAGAAATATATAATGCAATAGAAGTGAGCAAATAGTCTAGGAGAATTTAAGAAAATTATAGCTATATTTAATGCTCGAAATATTGTTGTATGTTTCTTAGCAATTATTTTATTAACTTGGTAAATATGTGCTGATAAATAGATTTTATATATCTATGTATAAAAATCATATGTTGATTGTCAATCGTGATCAATAAAACTATGCTCCTGCCATAATTTGTAGGTACCCCGTCAAATCAGCATGCAATAATCCATGCAACTCGTTTTTATCATGCAAAGTAGTACATATATGAGATACCTTTTCTCATATTACAAGTATCATGAAAGTTCAGTATTCTAGCTAATTATGTCATATTAAATGTATAATCATAATAAATTAAATATAGGGTTATATCTTATCCTTTAAATAAATATAATCATTAGATATAATTTATAAAAATCATTAACTCTACCTTTATATATATATATATATATAAGATGATAACTAACATATAATGTTCGAAATATTACTATTTATACAATCTAGCATTCATGTGATATTTTTGAACTACAAAGTCAATGTATTTACATATGTCATGATCAAACAATTGATAATTTGATAAAAATGAAAAATATAGGTTGAGGTTTCATCATAAATTTTGATATTTGAGTGATAATTTGAAAAATGAACGAAAGAGGAAGTATGCATTTAACCCATAAAAACAATATATAGAGTTCACATATATTAACTTATATATCTTTTATTTAATATAGAGTTCACATCTTTAACTTCAATGTTTAAAAAAATTCTCATCAGCTCTAAAAATAATTGCATACATTGAGTGCGGTGAACCAATAAAAAACTCCAATACGAAAAAAGTATATGCTAGTGGGCCCCAAATTAGGATTTTTTAATAATAAAATTTACATATTTTTTCATACATAAATTTAAAGTAAAAGTGTCAAGTACGTAAACATGAAAATTTAGATTTGAGATATGTAAATATATAAGAATTGTGTTATATAGATGTAAATCGAGATAAGCACACAAGTATGCATGTAAAATTGGCTTTATTATAATATAAAAAAACAAAATTATTATTTTGTTGACACCGTAGTGGCGCGCTCGACACACCTCAGCAGCTTACGTGGAGAGCTGCGGCACCGCCCAGCTCTGCATGTTTGCCGCGTCTCCCAGTCCGGCTGAGTTTCTTCTTCTATTTCTTCACCGCCGCCCAGCTTCTATATATTTGGCTGGTCTTCTCCATCACCGCCCGTACTATTCCCAGTTTCTTCATTCACACAGACACAATTTACCTTCGTATAAGTTTCGACAGTGTTGACGGCAATGGCTTCAAACCTGAACCCTGCCTACGCTTACACAGTTGTGTACGTCAAAGACGTCGCCGAATCCGTGGCCTTCTACGCCAAAGCCTTCGGTTACCATGTTCGACGCCTGGACAAATCTCACAGGTCAAGCTAGCTCAATTACTTAAATTTCTTCTCAGTTATTTTGATTCGCTTGGTTATCAAAATTAAAAACAAAATGCACAATCCATTGTAATCTCTAGCAGTTGAGAAGTTCTAGTGCTTTTTAGATTTATTAAGTCTTAAATTTACAAAATTTGTTTTGTTTTAATTGAGTTAAATCATATTTGTTGGAACGTTTAATCAAGACTTAGGTAGAATTTTGTCAAAATTATCAAAAACAAATATTTTACTCTAATAACAACTTAATCATTTTAAATTCTTGATTTTGGATTTAATGACTTTTGGGTGAAAGTAAAATTTTTGAGATTTATATCATTTAAAAATAATCACCTAGCTATGATTTTTCCAAAACTTAAATATATTACTATTATAACCCTAAGTATTTCTATGAAATTTAAACCTTTAAAATCTATTAAATTATGCTGGAATTAAAAACTATTTGTCGCCCACCAAAAAATTCTCTCTTTTTTAAATTATTATATATTTTTATTCATACAAAATTCACAGCATAGGCCTATGCGTGAAGATCTTAATAGGCTTGGGCTCGAATAGATTGGTGGCTTCCTCGACTTGAGTTGCTAGCTGGTGAAGAGGCTTTCTAAAAAAAATTAATAAAATATATTAAATTTAAATTTTTTAAATTTTTAAAAATATATAACAAACTTTATTTATCATTTGATTTAGATGATTTCTTATTAATTATCTATTAAATATTAGTCCTATTTGTTATTTCATTTTAATGTTACTTTAAATTAATACCTTTTTCTCTCTTTTTTTTGTTAAACAAATTTTTCCTTGTGAATTGACTTGAACTCATAGAACAAAGCACGAGCCCAAAAAACTCAAACTAAGGTGGCTCAATTGACTCGACTCTGACTGGTTTGTAACCCTATCAATCTCATTTAAAAAACAAGCTACTCTAAATAGCATGTATTGCATGCAGATGGGGAGAGTTGGATAGCGGGAATACGACTATAGCTTTCACACCTGAGCACCAGAGGGAGACTGACGAAAAGTCTGGTTCAGTTCAAAAACCGGTTGGTTTGGATGCGAGGCAGCCGGTCGAGATCTGTTTCGCCTTCGCCAACGTGGACGCCGCCTACAAGACGGCGGTGGAGAGCGGAGCAGTTCCGGTGAGCCCGCCGGAGGACAAGGAGTGGGGCCAGAGGGTCGGCTACGTTCGAGATATTGATGGCATTGTGGTGCGCCTCGGCAGCCACGTTAAAGAGCCCGGCTCTTCTCATTAATTTAACTCGGTGCAGACATACTAGAGAGAAGACTTCTGAAAGCAAGCTTATGTTTATGGAATAAGACGTTTTGATTATACAAAGTTTTTGGTCCGATCTTAATCTTATCACGTTTAATCAATTAAATAAAGCTCTTGTTTTTCCTTCATGTGAAGGCTAAGCGAAGTGATTCATTTCTTTGCCTGGAAATGGAATATTGATCAAAGTCTTTGAAGCATATTTTGGAAAATTTGGCTCAATTTAATAATCAAGTCAAGTCTCTCATGAAGAGAGAAATCTGAGGAGCCCATGATCACCCAATTTCGAATTCATTAAGAAGCTTATATCATTATTAAATTTCTATGATTAAGAGGGATTAAGTATGGGTTGTTTGATTAGGTGATTGGAGAAGTTAGTAGCTAAAATATTAAAATGTCCGTTATCCTCATTTCATAAATTAACTCCTACTTTCCACCTGAGAAGGAGAGAAAGATGAGGAAATTTAGAGCCTTTGTAGTTTATCATCGTCGAGTCATCCTTTAAACCCTACTCCTTGAGAGAAAGTGACAAGTCATCAACTACGATATGTGTGGTCAACTAGTATTGTTTATGAGTGTAACTAGTCGAGCTGTGCTCGAGTCATCCTCAGCTTGAGCTTGAGTTTGATTAATTTTGTTGAGTTTAAGCTTGACTCGAATTTAAGTCTACAAGGTTGAGCCAGCTCATGAGTTGTATTGTTTATTTTTGAAAGAGTGAACATAATATTAAATAAGAGATTGTTACAATAATAGAAATAAAAACATAAAGAACAATTATGAGAGAAATAATAAAAAAAACACTTAATATTAAACAAAATATTTTTTTAGATATTTTAAATTAATTTAGGGATAAAATTTTTTAATTTAATATATTGACTAAATCTTAGATTATTATTTTTTTAAATGAGTCGGCTCATGAGGTCGAACATAGCTCAATGTTGGCTTGTTAGCCCATTGAGCTAAGTTCGCAAGTTCCCTATGGAGTGGAGCTTGAGTCAGATCACAAGTCAGCTTAACATACACTATTAGTATTTCTACAAGCAGACTATGACCTTTATAATTAATGCAGTGACATCTGTGTCCAACAACCATAAGTAAAGCTTTCAACAAAGATATTTGCTGATTATTGTCATTATTGCAGCCACCAAAAAA
>NEWO01000029.1:2349682-2367703 GCA_003013225.1 Phalaenopsis aphrodite
CATACGCAGTTGGCATGGTGAGTCGTTACATGGAGCAGCCTACCACTTTACACCAGCAGGCGGTGAAGCATATTCTTCGTTACATAAAGGGAACAATGAGCTACGAGATTTAGTACAAAAGAGGACAAGGAGCCGAAGAACTCGTCGGTTTTACTGACAGTGATCTAGCCGGTGATATAGACGACAGGAAAAACACCAGAGGGATGGTATTTTATCTCAACGAGAATCTATTCACTTGACAATCTCAGAAGCAGCAAACCGTTGCTCTATCATCTTGTGAGGCAGAGTTCATGGCAACCACTGCGGCATCATGCCAAGCATTGTGGCTGAGAAGTTTGTTGAGCGAGGTGACTGGAAACGAGCCAAAACCAGTAACTCTCTACGTCGACAACAAATCTGCAATAGCATTGATAAAGAACCTAGTGTTTCATGGACGTAGCAAGCACATCGACACTCGCTTCCACTTTATTCGCGAGTGTGTCGAGAATCGACAGATCGTCGTGGAGTTTGTAAGCACAAGAGAGTAACGTGCAGATATTCTCACCAAGGCTCTAGCAAGAGTTAAATTTTCGAAAATGCGAGAGCTACTTGGCGTAAACAACTTCGAACTAAATCAAGCTTACGGGGGAGGTTGTGAGACTAATCTTGAATTGGTAAATTGAATTGATTATACAATTAGTGGCTTCATAATAGACATGAGTTGATTAGTAGAACAAATATAGAAGATATAACAAGAGCATTAATTTTGAATTAAATATAGGAGATATGACAATATCATTAATTTTGAATTTGAATCTTAAATTCAAATTCAAAATTCAAATATGTGTAATCAATTCAAATAGTCCTGAATTGATGACACTTAATTCTCTTGCCTTTATTGTGTACGTTTGTTTTTTTGTTTCGGTATGCCTTAGTTAGTATAAATTGGATGTTGTGCTGCATTGTAAAATACACTCCAGACTTGTATCTTTTTCACTCCTTCAAAAATAATAAAAAGAGAATTCCCAAAAGTCCAATCTCACTTTTTTGATTTGTCCTTTAGCGATCCATTAAATTGGAACCAACATCCTCAGATGTGAACGGTTGCACCGATTGATAAGGGTTGGAATAAAATGTGTAATTTTGTTTCATAATGAATTATTCACCTCATCTCTAAATCAACAATGTCGACTTTAACGTTTTCAAAAAGCAATAATGAATTATTTTTTTACAAAAAGAAGAATGTAAAATTATAAATATGTTTCTTTAACTACTCTTAACAGGAACTTGATGTCGTTCTGATTTATGAAAACAACATAAATCTCCGATCATTAAATCCGAGAAGCAGAATCGAAGAATTGATGGGCTACTCCTAAAACAAAAGCGCATGCGAGCACATGCACACCTCCCCAATACCCCAACCCCGACAATTAATCAAAAATATTACTGGAGACCGTCTCGGTCTTACAGTTGATGACTTTGTGGACATACAATTCTAGTTTCGTGGTGGACATACACTACCAAAGTTAACGCCCATGGGATTGTTACTAAATACAAGGCAAGACTTGTTGCTCAAGAATACTAGCAAGAATTTGACATAAACTATCATGAAACATTTAGCCCCACGACTAAACTTCCTACAATTCACATATTTCTCACATTTGCTCTCCACAATAATTCAAATATACTTTAATTTGACATTTCAAATACATTTCTTCATGGTGATGAAACAATCATCAGGGTTTCACGATCCATAATTCTCAAACTATATATTCCTACTTAAGAAATTCTTTTATGGACTAAAACAAGGTCTCTGCCAGTTGCTCCTCGCCTTCTTTGAATTCTTTATTGCACGGGGTTTTAAAATCAGAAAGGTTGATTTATTCTTGCTTCTATACAATCAAAATAATGATTGTGTCTTTGTTTTCCTATACATGGATCAACATCCAAAAGCGACATCTATGCCAAAAATATTCCTTTGTTTCATAATCTTGCACGGTATCGCCAACTCACAGGGGGCACTAATTTATCTCGCGGCGACACGTCCGGACATTGCCTATATCATTAATCATCTATGTCAGAAGATACTTTCGCCTACGACATCTGATTACAAGTTGCTTATTCATTTGTTTTGTTATTTATTAGGCATGATCTTCAAACCAGGGAAGCTTCAACTCACATGTTATACTGATGTCGACTAGGCAGGAACAACTCATACCACAAATCCACAGCCGGGTTGTGCTCATATCTTGACAATGCTCTTATGTCCTAGGAAGTGAAGAAAAAATCCTCGGTTGCTCTGTCCTCAACGAAAGTTAAATGCCAAGAATCCACATCTACAACTGACATCCTATGGATCATTCATCTTATTGAAGAATTTGGCAATTCTGTAACTCAGTTACGCGTCTTTAATGCAACAACATTTCAGCAATCTCTCTGGCCAAGAACCCCATCTGTCATGTGAGGACCAAACATATGGAAATTGATCACCACTTTCTTTGTGATCACATCCATCTCAACAATATTTAGCTTCAACACATTCAATCTCGACAACAAGAAGCAGACAATCTCACCCAAGCCCTTCCAAAAAATCAATTTCATGATTTTTTACACCAAGCTCGCAGTTCTCCCAAGAACCATCTGCTTGCAAAGCTGTAATGGGCACACATTCAGCCATTCACTTATAGAATGATATTATTGGTGTTGGGGGCCACTAGTTGTGTAATGGAGAATGGGTGTATTAAAATGTATGTTTTTACGGTACTATCTTAAGGAGCTGTATGTCACTTCCCAAAAGAGCTCTTCGGGGGTGGTGGGCAGCCCAAGACTTAAATACTGCTTTTCAGCCCTACACCTAGCCGATGTGAGACTTTTTTGTCGTGACATTCTCTTCCACCCAATCAGGTGACACCCTCGTCATAGATCAGCTTCACTGAGAGTCTCACTGGACCATTGAGAGTCCACACACCTGGCAGACAGTAGTCTGCTCTGATACCACTTGTCACCTTCCAAAATAGCTCTTCGGGGTGGTAGGCAGCCTAGGACTTAAATACTGCTTTTGAGACCTACACCTAACTGATGTGTGACTTTTTGTATGTGACATATAGCTTTGGAAATGCTACTTTGCCATGTTCTCAGTTCTAAATAATCAATGATCAGGGCCTAAAAGAAAATTATTAAACCTCAATTAGAATCCATTTGCTACTTAGCACTTAAATTATCTTTAAGCAAAATATTATAATTACTTCATTGTTTAACATAAGAAAATAATAATAAAAAAATACTTACTATAGAAAATAGAGGAATTTAGATAAATTCATAATTATTATTGATGTCGCCAATAAATTATTATCAGCTATCACCACTCTCAATGTTTCTTTTTGGAAAAATTAGCATTCTAAATTCAAATTCAAGATCATCCAGACCCTGATTTCAACAAATTTACAGTCAAGCTGACTAAATCAACAAGAGGAGCCTAACAACTATAATTATTTCAAACCAGGTTCAATCAAGCCGAAATCAAGCTGCTAAGGCACAATTAAAGGCATTGAATCATTAATTAAATAGTTAAACAAACTGTATCGACGAGAAGAATCCAAAGGACTTTAGTTCACTTAATTTTGAGATTAATAATGCACTTAAGTCCTTAAAAATCATCTATATTTGAGGGGGATCAACTTTGACCATTTTATCATGTAGTTAGTAAAATTGAGTGTCAAAAGACCAAAATTCCCATCCTCAAACAACTATAGATAGACCAACTTTACTCACTTAGGAGGAGCAAAGGAGAAGAAAATGATAAGTGAAATTTCAGAACCTACAACAAGTAAGCATGGGCCTCTATGACCACCGAATATTGTCGTCATCATTGAGCTCTGCCTGTCGTCATCACCTACCGACCTCTGTTACTGCTCATCAGCTATCTTTGCCTGCAACAATTCTAGCCAAACAGTGATATATTGTGGTTAACTACTCCTATTCCAATTTTTAACCACGACCTCTGTAGCGTATTGAAGCTATCGCTACTACCGACTATAGCTTGTATGGTCAGCTACTAACTTTATAGCAACCAACTACAGTCTTTTTGGCAAATTACTGCTATTTTCCAGCCATGACTTTTGTCGTGAGCCACCGCTATTATAATCTCCAACTAGGCCTATGTGGTCAATTTCTATTATAGCTAAGAGGTATATTTGTTGTAGCTCAATTATATCTATTATAACTAAACTAATATTGCACATATATTATTATCATTTTCTCTAATTCAGAAGAAAATTGGACTGATGAATGTACTATTAGTTAGTAGTTATTTTAATTCGGCCAGGTCACGTGATTTTTTCCTTTCTAAATTTTTTTTTAATTACATATTGATTTATAACTAAAAAATTGTAAAAAGATTCTCTCTAATTATTGTTTATTTAATCTGTGTGAGCTAAATTTTCATGCAACACAAATGTTCTCGGCATGCAACTATTATAATATGATCATTACTTTAATAACGGTCACCTTTCATTACATGACAAATAAAAAAGAAAAATTAAAATTAAAACATTTTTCTGCTAACTACTCCACGTCAGACTATATTATACGGGAGAAGAACCCAAATTCAAACTATCTAAATGTGTAAAGTGCAGGAAAAGTTTTTTAAAAATGAAAATCAAGTTATGCACTATCAAACTGCTCTCTCTCTCTCTCTCTCTCTCTCTCTCTCTCTCTCTCTCTCTCTCTCTACATATGCTGATATATCGGCTTATATCCTCCACACAATTAGTCTAGAGCTAATCGGGCCCAATCTTAATCACCAAGATACGCATATTTATCTATCTTTGAGGTTTTTAATAAACTTAAAATTAAGTGAGCTCTGGTTCATTGGATTCCTGTCATCGAGATTGTCGATTTGACTATAAATATGTGAAATATAAAGTTCATTTGACCATTCAATTGCTGATCTAAAATCTCTTAATGTGCTTTAATGGCTTGATTTGGGCTTAATCATGCTCATATTGAACAAATTTTGATATCATTCGATTTGCCTTATCGGGACGGCAGCTTGAATACATACTTGCTAAAATCGGGGTTGCTGGATAACTTGAATTTTAATATGAAATATTTCCTTAAAAAAAACATCGAGATTTAGAGGGCAAACAATTGTTGATAACCCATCAAATTTAATTTATTATTTTTTTTTTAAATCTTCTTTCCTGTTCAACTAGGGCTACATGGTTTCTTAAGTGATGAGGCATCAAAACTCATTTTTGATTATATGAGAATTGTATGATCCCAACATACACATCTATAAATCTTTAATTAATATTATTATTGTTATTATTATTATTATTATTATTGAAAATAAATTTATTTGGACAATAATTGAGGGGGTTGAAATGCAATTTTCATAGCAAGGGCCCAATGTCTCATATCGGATAGCTCACCATTGATGTTTGTTATAGCCAACCAAGCAGTGTTTTATCAAGAATAAAGGAATTTAAATTTCACCATAATTTTGCTAGTTGGTCAAGTTCATTTGAAACTTCAGCCTAGCTTATGCGCATGCATGGCTAATTTAAAATTTGTATTGATCAATACTTGATTTGTACTTAACTTGTTCATATTAATTTCAAAAGTTAAATATTTGAATAAGTACTTAGTATTTTATATAGAGTAATTGTTGAAAGATCTCGAAAATACTAAGTATTATATTCTATATTTGTTATAACTCTATATTTAGAGGGTTATAAACTATATGAGAGATCTTGAGAATCTCTATTTATTTCTCACCTTAAATTAGAGAGATTAGCTGTCTCTTATATTTTGTTATTATTCATTTCATTTTCTATTGCATTCTGTTTTTATTATTTTGCTTACCAGTAAGTCTTGTAATGAGTATTTATACCCCTCCTTTCATCAATAAAATTAAGTCCTTTCATAACTTTTCATGGTACCAGGTCATACCAATCTTCTTCGGTATGACGACTTCTTTTTCTTTCTCCTAAGAAATATCTTCTGCCTCATTTGCCCATGTTTCAACCGGAATCGAAGACACTTCCTCCCTCATCACTGGCCACAAACTCAATGGCCAGAACTACCTCCAGTGGTCCCAATATGTCATGATTTTTATTTGCGGCAGAGATAAGAACGACTATATCATCGGTGATGTCGTTGCTCCGACAAAGGATGACCCAAAATTCTGGACATGGAATGCAGAAAACCACATGATTATGTTGTGGTTAATCTATTCCATGACCAATGACATCGTCGAAAATTTCCTTCTCTACGACACGAACAAGAGTATTTGGGATACTGCTCACTCAGATAAAACATCCAAGCTCTTCGTGATTGAGTCAATCCTCCACGATCTTCACCAAGGTGATCAATCTGTGACTCAGTATTTTAATGCCCTCTCACATTACTGGCAACAAGTTGACATGTATGAAGTTATATGTCTGGTCGTGCACTCCGGACTCCAATTTATACCGTCAGATCATCGAGCAAAAGATATTCAAATTTCTTCTCGGCCTCAACAACTCTCTTGATCACGTTCGCTCTCGTGTATTAGGCTTCAAACCACTACCGAGCATTCGCGAGGCCTTCTCTAAGGTTCTCCATGAAGAAAGAGGCCAGAAAGTTATGCTTGGGCCTATCTCCACCTCGCCCAATCTCTCCGTTGACGCCTCTGCCCTTGCAGCTCGGGTTCTCCGCCTCAACACAGCGACAACCCATCACGCAAAGGTCATCTATGGTGCGATCATTGCCGCAAACCAGGTCATAATAAAGACACGTGTTGGGTGTTTCATGAAAAGCCAGCCGATTGGAAGCCTTAGTCTGATCGCGCTCCCCGTGCCAACAGCGCTGTCGCTGCCGATGACCTTCCTGCACTAGCGCCCAGTCCATTCAGCAAGGAGCAACTAGATTTGCTGCACAAATTGATCGGAAAACCACCTGATCTGGCTGTTCTTGACCCCATCAACGGCCTGCTCGCGCATCAATGTGCGTTCTATTATGCCTTCACAGTCAATCAAGGATCTCTCGGTCAGTGGATCATCGATTCTGGCGCTTCTCATCACAAGACTGGTGATGTCTCCCTTCTCCATGACTATATGTCGTGCGGAGACAACTCCACCATTCGCGTTCCCGATGGCTCTGTCTCCAAAGTCACAGGTTTTGGCTCCGTGAGCATCACCCAAAACATTCTACTCTAGTCTGTGCTTCATGTTCCTACTTTAAATTGCAATTTAATATCCATCGGAAAGTTGACTAATGATCTGAGGTGTAATGCTAACTTTTTCCCTACCATGTGTGAATTTTAGGATGCAGACTCGAAGACGATGATTGACAATGCTGAGATGTGCTCGAGTCTCTATGTCTTATAAGGTACTTCGCCACCATGACATCGCTGTGAACATTTGTCTACCCATCATTCTGTCTTCAATTCTAGTGTCAATAAAGATTTCGAGATCATGTTATGACATGTTAGGAAATTCAAATCTGATTCATTTAAAACTTGAGTTTTAAAGTAATGTTGAAACTAGTTTATTTAATCATTTGAACAAACATGTTCTACTACTAATTGAGTTGAGTTTGAGCTTTTCATGATGTGCATATTGGTTCATTTACAACCCTATTTGAGTGCATCTTAAATAAAATTAAAAAAATAAAAAGAAGGAAGAAAACAAGCTAAGATTCAATCTCTTACACAATACTTCCTTTAATAGATAATTTATCCAAAACATTAGATGTGGCGTTTTTTAGAACATATCTTTTAGAAATTCCCATATCATTTTCTTTTAAAAAAGTTAAATATGAACTATATCATCTATATGTCAAGTAAAAATTAGAGTTGCGAAAAAAACTACATTAATTAATTGAGAAGATTATTATTCAAAAATCTTCAAATTCAATTAGAGATATATAATTGATAAATTACTGTTTATCAGTTATAATAATAATAATAATAATAATAATAATAATAATAATAATAATAATAATAATAATAATAATAATAGTATTTATTATTATTCATTTGTCACTAATAAACTTATATGATCATGCACGAATCTCTATGGATTGTGGGTAGGAGTTCTTCCAAATTCATGTTCAGGATAGTCCAAGAAATAATTTCAATAAAGTTACGTACATTTCAATAAAACATCTCGACAATTTGAACTCAATGATATTTAAAGTGATCAATTTAAGTCCAAATGAGCACAACTCAAGCATTTAAATTTTAATCAAAAGTTTTGAAGCACTAATTAGAAAGTTAAGTAATCTCAAAATTTGGCATATTTATGATTAATTTTGGATGTTAGACGTGGAAAATCTAAATAGCCTAAAATTATTTATTTATGAGAATGCTAATTAAGACATATAATCAAACGAACCAATGTTGGTTATCTAATGAACTACATTGTGATTTTGGCTTAAATCTATTAAAATGCCCACACAAAAAAAATTTAAATATGGCTCATATCTTTGCTTGACAGAGAGAAGATAAAAGAAGACAGGACTGACAACTAAAATGTTATTATTGAAGAGAAGTGCAGACGAACAATCATCAGCCCTTATAACCACCATCAACAATTATTGCACTCTACTACTTTTGAAGTAGCCCTCGACTGCAGCTTTTGTAGCCAAATATGACTATTGTAGCTACCACATACGTTTGTTTTTGCCACTAACTACAGTCGTTGTAACTCAACTAGGACTTTTGTAGCCAACTACTATTAATGTAACCACAAACTGAAATTATTGTGGCCAAATTATAATTCTTGTACATATATGATTGTTAGTTTTGTATTCTTATATTCTTAATTTAGAAGAATAGTAAATTTTTGTCCTTTTAATTTCTTGGTAAGTTATGCCTCCTCTTACATTTTTTTAATCTTATATATGTGTGCTGGAAAATTATATTGAGTTAAATGTTCTAATTTCTCTAACTTAAAAATAGCATGGGATTATTATTATTACTTTTATAAAATTAAAAATTTATTTTCGATCTGTTATTGTACTGCATTTTCTTGCTTGGTTGGCCTACGGCAAGATCCATTCCCTTATCATAAACTTGGCCAGGTTCTCAGCAATAATGCACATCCTAACCAAAAAATAATAATAATAACTCTTACATGCATACCGCTCAATTCTTATATATTTACATATATTGCATTTAAACTTTAATCTTTACATACATATCAGTTTTGCTATACATGAAAAGCTGTATTTTAACTTTTAAATTTAAAATGATGATATTAAGGATTTGGCTGATATAAATATAAAAAGTAAAGTTTAAGTCTATACATGAGAATGGGGTGGTGGTATGTATATATATAAATGCACCAAAACGTAATGCAGTTCGGTGGTTTAATTCTTCCGAAACAAGCATGGACCATCGCAGCTTTAAATTATTGCCACTTATAATTATTATTTTAAAATAAAATAAATAACTTTGAAGATATTATTACTTATAAAATTTATGGTTCTTATATTTTTGGTTTTTTGCGTGGCCGAAAGTCATCCACATACTAATTCATCACGGGCATCTAATTATTCGCAATTATTAAATAATAATTGATCTGAAAAATTAAGGAATAATTATTTATCAAGGAAATTCAGATCAACGGCTGACATTAGACGAGCCCGCTTATAAAATCCAACTGCTGAAACACATAGTTTGCATATCCCACAAATCCACCGGTCAAAAGAATTTAGTAACTTATTGCGATGTCACCCACTCGAATCAGCATCGATTTCAGCGGTTCGCCGCCTAGAGTCGGCGGGCTTCTGCTCGGCAAATACATAGTTACCACGGGATCAAAGGGTTAACATTCATAATAATTGAGACATTCAGGCCTAATTAAGTTCTTACGATGAGGGACTTTTAAATTAATTACAGATTCATGCACATATCTATTTTTATTTTATTTTTTAATTTTTTGTGCAGGCATAAAGCTAACGGGTGAAGGCGCTTCGGCGTCGAGGGAAGAGGTGGTGGCGGCCCTGGAAGACGTACGCAATGGCATGAAGTACATCTTCAGCGCCACCAGCTTCGACGCCGCTGTGGTAGTCATTCCCAACTCCACCAGCGATGAAAACAAAGAGAACATAATCTCACACGGGAGGCACCGAGGCTTCAACATCACGCAAGTCATTCCCGAGCATGTCGCCGTTCCGGCCGCCTACATCCAGAAGGTCAGACCGAGCGAAAGGACTACGCTTGCTATCATGTCACTCTCGGGCGGCTTCCTCGATGTCAGTGTCATCACCATAGTACCCTTGGACGTCGAAAACGTTGACTATCACCTCATCCTCGAAGCGCACAAGTTTCAAGATCAGCTTGCGTCGAAGGAGGGTGCTCCAAGTGGTGTTGGAGGACTTGTTGGGTTGGTTGGAGGGGCGGTGGAGGCTCTTGTTGTGGACCCGCTTGAGAAGGTTTTTAATATTCTCAAAGGGATTTCTGAGGGTTTGGAGCTCCAGCCAGAGTCGAAGGTGGAGAAGTTGATCTTCGTGGGAAAGGCTTCGACTTCGGAAAAGGTAGGACAGGCGGCGAGGGAGAGTTTTCCTGACGCTGTGGTGTGGGATGGGAACGAAAAGCCTGAGGAGATTGCCGCATACGGCGCTGCATATCTTTCTTACATTGATAAGAAGTTGCCGTTGGGCCCGCCAGGCGGTGCAATTGACGTTCCTTTTAGCGCCAAGAATTGGCCTAAAGACGAACAATATCTTTCAGTGGAAGAGCGCCGCAAACTTCGCCAAATGTTCGATTTCTAAAAACTATCCAGAAGGGAAAAAAATATGATGTGTTTGATCCGGATATATTCTGACTTCAAATACATGTTGTGCAGATTGTTGTGTAATACATACAACTTTGCTGTACATGAGGTCTGGATGCATCGAAATAAATCACATAATATTCTCCTATCGGCCCCATAAATATGACGGGGGTGTATGTGTGTGTGTGAGCGCTTGTGTGTGCGCGCCTGTTTTCAAATAAACAAAAGCTCTAATCCTACATGGATAGGGCTGGGGTAAGCTCTAATCCAACATGGATAGGGCTGGGTATGCATTGTATTTCTCTAGGATGATTTGTATCATTGTACAATGGCATAATGAATGATGTCTTATCTAATTTTAATGTTAATTATAAATATATTACAAGTAGTGTCTGATCTTAAAATTTTGATAATAATTTTTGAAATAGTTATTTATTAAATTATTTAACATGCATTAAAAACAAGTCAAATCAAACAAGCTAGCTATCTGGATCAAATGAATATCATAATATTATGGAATTACGAACGATGGGACTCATTACAGTATAAAGACACAGAACTGAGTTTTGAATTATAATCAACCATATAAAAAATTGTGTAACAGAAAGTGTGAAAAAAAAATTGGTACAGCTTCAGCTCGCCTTAAGATAATGATATTTGAGGCTTCAGTGCATGGTTAGCCTCGGGTTTAGTATACATAAAAATTAAAATTAAAATTTCAAAGTGAAAATCTCTTTCCCTTCCAATTTTCTTTTTTCCTGACACCATAGGAAGCTATCTAAAAATTGTCACAAAATTTTTGAAGTAAATTTTAGCGAGCGACTTCTTTCGCATTGAAAACTATTGACGCTAAATATTTGTGGGAGAAATTGTGTAGACAATTTATTGACGTAATCTGTTTGCGTAGCGTTTTGTGTCGACATTTTATAAATGAATTATTATCACTAAATAGCATTAAAAATTCCAACGGTAATGCCGATGTTAATTAATTTGTATAGTTGTTGGTCGGACGCAAATCTAATCTCGTTCACTCTAACTAATTCATTCCCTCTCTCTATGAACCCTCCCATGTCCCTCCCCCTCTCTTTCTTTCGTCCAAAATCATCACCTTCGGGATTAAACTATCATGATACTGTTGAATCACGACTTACAGAAACACAGAACTCCAATTTTTCTCCTCATTCCGCTCCTCTCCTACCCGAAACCATTGAGGAAGTTGATTTCATGTTTTATTTTTCGCACAAAACATCTATCCTCGATTTACTAAATTCAGTTCGACTCCTACATGATTCAGATTTGCTACAGACGATGTGAGTATGATTATTGTGTTTATGTGAGAACCTTGATGATGGTTCAATTATTTTTTTGTTACTGTATGTTGATGATATACTGATTGCTGTAAAGAATATGAATGATGTCCGTGATTTGAAAGCTTTATTGAGCTAGGAATTTTTCATGAAAGATTTCGGTTCTACGAAGAAGATTCTTGGAATGGAGATTCATCGAGACAGAGGCTCAAGACGATTATGTTTATCTCAACGAGCCTATGTTGAGAAAGTGTTGGACAGGTTTGAGATGAGCAAAGCTAAGCCTGTAAGCACTCATTTGGTAAATCATTTTAAGCTTTCTTCAGCACAACGTCCTAAAATAGATACAGAAATTGAAGACATGACAAAGATTTCATATGTCGATACAGTTGGCTGCTTGATGGATGCAATGATATATACTCGTACTGATTTGACTAATGTTGTTGGTTAAGTCTACAAATACATGGCTAAACCTGGAAGACAACATTGGAAATGAGTCAAGTGGATTTTCAAGTATCTAAAGGGTACTGTAGGACATGAAATTATTTTTGGCAGTCAACAGAATGATCCTTCAGTTGTGGGGTACGTTGATTCAGACTATGCTGGTGATTTGGATGACAGAAGATCTATAACTAGATATGTTTTTACTCTTGGTGGATGGCATATATGTTGGAAATCAATAATTAATTCTATTGTGGCATTATCTACAACTAAAGTTGAGTGCATGACAGTAGCTGAAGCTGCAAAAGAAGCCTTAATTTAACTGAGTTCAACGTTACAAAGTTTTATAATCAATTAAAATTTCTAATTAAAAATAGAATAAAATATATTAAATTCTATTTAAATGAATATTTTAGTATAAATAATGAGATTTAAATCTCAATCTACTCTTAACATTTTACGACTGTGTGATTAGAGTTGTAGAAACATGTCATTGTTCTTGAATAACTCGTGTTCCGCTCGATAAGCAAACGAGTCAAACACAAAATTTTTTTTTGAGCTCGTTATATAAACGAGCTGAACACGAACAATGATATTTTTTAACAAACTGTGTCTCGACTTGCTCAAGCTCGGCTCGTTTACACTCCTGACAGTTGCTTGTATGACCAGATTGTCAAAATGATTTTTTTGTTCGGAAACAACTATTGTTCGGCGTGGAAAAAAATTTTGGGTTTGAAATATAAGCTTGCCGAACACAAACAGTAATATATTTCAACGAGCCAAACACAAGCTGAGCCTAAGCTTGTTAGTGTCAACTCATTTACACCCTAGAGCGGTTAGCGGGGTTTTATCAACAATAGTTGCTCGCCATTTATACGTGAACCGAAATGATTTGCTACTGCATGGAGGCGGCCCAACTGTTCTTTCCAAATTATTAAATAATAAAACTGATTTGTCCGGTTATGAAAATATTTGTTGTTAAAATAATTATAGATCAACGAGTGAGATTTGAGAAGGAAGCCTATAAATAGACATTATGCAATAACATATTTCGCATTGCATATAGCAGGCAACAATCTACGACTTGTGGGAGATTTTAGAAATGTTGCAATGTCGGCCACTCGAATTGGCGTTGATTTGGCCGAGTCGCCGCTTAGAGTCGGCTGGCTTCCCCGAGGGAGATTCATAATTGTCGGAGGAACAAAGGGCTAATGACAATAATAATAATAATAATAATAATAATAATAAGAATAATATATAACTTTGAAATAGATTATAGATGAATGCATATATTTGTGTATTGTTGTGAAATAGATTCGATCCACATGTCTTTTCTGTCGTTAAATTAATTTTTAGTCTTGAAAAAATATTAAGTGTGGATGATCTGTAAGACATTTGGATCTTTGGGGTGCACTCCGAATGAAAATTTCAATCTGCATGTAATACATATAGATGACAGCACATAATATTTTTTTTATCCGTCGTTCGTCATAGGTTGAGATGATGTGTGTCTGGGCATATACATAAGTATGTGTGTTTTCAAATAAATAAAGGTCTGCCCCCATATGTATATGAGAAAATAGTTCGGGCAAACGTTTGAATGGGTCGCATGCAAATGCATAGCAGTGTGATTGCATTCAGACTGTCATACATGCATCTACTTTTCATGAACCATGAATTGAGCGGGATTGTACTTTTTATTCTGTATGGTGCTTTGTATTATTGTCCATTGACATAATGACTTCCTCTACCTTTTTTTTTTTTAAGATTTGGATTTCAACCATAAATTTAATATACATAGGATCTCATTTTAAACATATTTTATGAATTTTTTAAACTATTATCATATAAAATAAATGATACGTATAAAAAAGTGGTGGTCAAACATGTTAGCTGAATCAAATGAATCTTATATTATTTTAGAAGAATGAAAGATATGTGACTCTTTATAGTACAAAGACAAGAACTAAGTTTTGAATTGTATTGCGACATACTAAAGAGAGTATAACCAACGTGTGTTAATAAGACAATGAAGAATATTAAGAATTGACTATGTAATTGTTACAACGAATATTCTTAGAGTGATTATTGATATTCTTAATGCTATTGAACTCACTCGCCAACAAATAGAAATGACATATTTATGCATTACACTCGATTCTAACCATTAATAGTTAAATTTAGAGTATGTTGAGGGTGATTAGACTTGGGTTAGGTTAGGCTTTGGTTTATTTAGACTTGGGGTTAGTTTACTTTGATTACGTTGGCTTGCACTATAGGAAATGAGTTGAATAAGGTCAGAATTGTAATGGGTATTTTCTGGCGCAAATATGAGCATTGGATTTGCATATGTTGAGCATCGTTTAAAGTTAGAGATGATTAGCATCACTTGTAGGTCGTTGGAAACCATTTGCTTCAAACTTAGCATAGGATACTTGTAAACGTAAGGGTTCCACTTAATAACATCAACATATCCCACGACAATTCCCGTAATAATAAATTTGCGTCAGAAAAGCTCTACGCAAAGCCGGTACTAGTAGCCTATAATTCTAATCCGATGCCCCGCACCCATACTCAATCTCCTCTACACTTATTGCGCTATAGCTCCGATGAATACCACTCTCATCCAACGATTTGCTCTCGCTACGGCCTTTTTCTGGCTAGATCTGTAGATAGCATTGGGACGGGTGCTATAAATATATGAATCGCATTTTGCCACATAAAGGTAATAAAAAAATATGAAATATCTTAAAAATTATTATTTTTATATAAAAATAAAGTGCGCGACAATAACCGCAAGGTGATTGTTACGGACATATTAGGCTGTGGATCTATATATTTTTTTCGTCGGAGAGGATCTTGATTAATGCATGGACAAGTGTGCCTTGCGCCACCAAAAAAAAAGGATTGAGTGGAATGCAATAATTGAGAGAAAGTAATTTCATAAATGAATATCACAATGTTTCGTAATAATTTAACGCCTCGTTGTTATATAAAAATCAAGCCTATAAATAATTAATGAGAAAAAAATAAGGGAAGGTACATGAAAAACTTCTGAAAAATTACTAGACATAGCTCAATATAAATGATCCACAATAAATTTATAAACATAAAGATTGACTCTTATCTTTCAACTGAAAAAGGATAATTTACACGCAAAAAATTTAACAAGATCAGGCAAATAAAACAATGCAACATAAAAATAAAATATTAGAAAGACGAGTATTAATTGGCAAGAAAAATAAAAACTCAAAAAACTTTGGATGGCATTGGAGAAGGAAGGGGGAAGGATTGAAACTGCAACAATGTCGAGTATCTAATTTTCAAATAGCAACAATGAACTAATTATTAAAAATAATGTAAAATTATAAATATCTTTCTTTAACTACTCTCAGCAGGAACTTTCTGTCGTTGGGATTTATAAAAATAGCACAAATCTCCATTCATTAAATCCAAGAAGTGAAATCGAAGAATTGATGGGGTGCTGCAAACTAAACATGAACTTCATTGGAAGGGCTGTTATATTTTTATTTATGACTCACATTTATTTTAATAACTTATGAGATTTATTTTTTGATAACTTAAGTTATTAATTTTCATAACTCATAACTTATGTCATAAATTATGACAACTTATAATATTTATTTTGATTAAGTCATTAATTTTCTTAACTCATAACTCATGTCATAAAATTATGACAACTTATGATATTTATTTTGATAACTTAAGTTATTTATTTTCTTAACTCATAACTTATGTCATAACTTATGATAACTTATGATATTTATTTTTGTAACTCATATAACCCTTAAAATAAATAAATATTACTAACTTATGTCATTGATTTTATTAATAAAAATCAATTAATTTATTAAATTATCATAAATCCTATTGGTTAGTAACCCCCTTGATGGATGGTGGTTAAATAGAGCATGAATTTGAGAATGAGTCCTCTCTCTACCTAACACACATCGTACATTTCTCTTTATCGGAAAGTACATAAAGTTTTAAGGGATTAGAGAGAAACACCATCTCTTCGAGATCGAATTTGTTCATCAAGAATACAGGTATGCGTCACTTTATTTTACATATGTAAAAATCATGAATTTAAAGATCTTGGTTATTATGTGCTTTTCTTTTGAAATTTGTGTATAAAGTTGAAACATGAATTTTCTAACATGTGGTATCAGAGCCTTGATTACTAAATTTATGATTTTTCATATGATTTTATTTATGTTAATTGTAATAAATTTCTGCTGTGAATTAGATTTTTTAATTAGATCAACAAAACTAAAGTAAATTGATATAATTGAAATTATTATTTATTTAATGTTTAATTTGTTAGTCGCCAAAGTGACCAAATTAATAAGTTTAATAGACGTTAAATTAAATAAATTCAATTAATCAAGAGTATGTGATGCTTGTTATGAAATAATTTAATATTTTATTATAAAAAAAAATTCGTTGATTATAAAATATTTTTAAATCGCCCAAAGGTTGATCATTTGTTTTATAATCATTGAATATAATTGTAGTCTATTTAAATACTAAGTTAAGGTATGTTTATATATCCAAAGATAATAGACATGTCTAACTTGAGTACAAGCAATTATCAATTATATTAAATTTAAGTCAAGCACCAATTATGTTTATTATCGTGTATTGTTATATCACCCAAAGGAGATTTCAATACGATATTATTATTATGATCCTTATTTTAATCTGATTTTATATGAATATCTATGTAAGTTTAATGTTCGAAGCATTAATATACGTGCATGTTTTATTTACTTGCAGTTACTACTCCTGTTTCTCTTCATTCGCAAGCTACATCTATTCAAACTTTTAATGGGCTTAATTTCTCTGAATGGCGTGAGCAAGTCCAGTTTCACCTTGGTGTTCTGGATCTTGATTTATCACTTACGTCTGAGAAACCCCCTGCTCTTACTGATTTTAGCAGTGCTGAGCAAATATCTTTCTATAAAGCTTGGGAAAAATCAAATAGATTAAGCTTAATGTTTATGCGAATGATTGTAGCAAACAACATAAATTGTACATTTTCTAACACTGAAACTGCTAAGGAATTTATGAAATTTGCTGAGAATTGTTCTCAGTCTGACTCTGCTGATAAGTCTCTTGCTGGGACACTATTAAGTACGTTAACCAACATGAAATTTGATGGTTCTCGTACTATGCATGAGCATGTCGTTGAAATGACGAACATAACAGCAAGACTTAAGACCTTAGGAATGGAAGTGAATGAAAATTTTATTGTGCAATTTATCATTAACTCCTTGCCTTCTGAGTATGATCCATTTCACATGAACTACAACACTATGAAAGATAAGTGGAATGTGAATGAACTACAATGTATGCTCATTCAAGAGGAAGCAAGGCTTAAGAAAGGAACAAATCACTCCATTAATCTCATGGGTCATCAAAGAAGAGCTATAAAGAAACCTGAAAAGAAGAATGGAAAGGGCAAGCAAGGACCACTAAAGATTAATGTGTCATCTGCCTCAATTCACAAA
>NEWO01000029.1:2376890-2395836 GCA_003013225.1 Phalaenopsis aphrodite
ATATATATATATATATATATATATATATATATATATATATATATATATATATATATATTATTGCTATCAGTATGTAAATAAAAATAATATTTATCCTTAATACAATAGTAAGTTGAGCCTAGCCCAGTTGGTGAGTGTTTTTTATCATTTGCAGGTGGTGCATGTGATGAGGGTTTGAATCCCGACTTAAACAAAGAGAAAAAAATTTTTTGCTTAGGTCTGTAAGCTGGGTTGAGACCCGAAAACCTGAAAATTTGACCCGCAGGCCACAGCGGGGCAGAAGGCCACCTGGCGAGAGCTGAAGTGGGCTATGAATGCGGACCGGCAGGAGTTGAATCTGAGGGCCATAGTGAACTAAGCAACCAAATTTAATTAAATTTGAGCCTTCTGCAAAACGCCAAAGCGGGCTGAATTTAAAGCAGCTGGATTAGAGAGCTATTAGACGGGATTGGGGTGCTGTTAATTAATAATTAAAAGAATCCAATGTAAGAGCACAAGCAGCTCTTAATTTGGCGAGCTAAAGCAGCACATAGAACATGAAAAATGTTTCATTAATTTATTTTTTAATTATCTGCTGTTTGTTTGTTTTTTTTTAATTTGAGCCATAAAGTCAGAATTTGAAAGACCAAAGTCAAAAGAATATGAAATGAAAAGTTATTATTATTATTATTTTTTTAATAGTGCGTATTTAATGTTATGTCTCATATCATGCATATAAATAGAGGCATTGACTGAGGGGAAAAATCACAAGTGAGGAAGAGAAGAAAATTATCCAACGTTTCAGAGAGTAGTTGCGGCGGAGCAAAGTATTGTGGAGAAGAGTTGCGGCGGCTAGGCGGAGAGTTGCGACGAAGCAAAGAGTTGCGGAGAAAAATTACGAAGAAGAGTTGCGGCGAAGCGGAACGTTGTGGCGAAGCGAAGAGTTGCAGTGCAGAGTTCCGACAAAGAGTTGCGGCAAAGTGTTGCGGTGCTGATTTGTGGCAAAATGTTACGGTGCATATTTGCGGCGAAGAGTTACGGTGTATAGTTGCGCTGAAAAGTTGCGGCGAAGATTTACTGAAATGGCGAGAGTTGGAGAACCTCGTTCTGTTGAGATCCAGAGAAAAAGTCAGAAACCGGAGGATGCAGTGTCGACTGTGACGGAGAGTGAATTGATTTTTTTTTTTCGAAAAAAGTATTTCTTTCGGAACGATATGGTAGTGAAGTTATCGACTTCAACTGATCGAGCATATTCTCCATCTTCTGGGTATGTTACTATTTATGAGGTTGCCTTAAAAGTTGGCCTACGATTTCCTCCAGCACCTGAGTTTATTGAAATTATGAAGGCGTTTGGGCTTTGTGTTGCTCAATTATCTTGTCGAGTGGTGACAGTCATTATTGGGTTGACAGTTTTCTTCAAGATTCGTGGATTGAAGTTAACACCTACAATTTTGGCACGACTGTGTGGGTTCTTTACTGATACACATGATCATGTGTTGTTTAAGCATAAGACGTTGGATTTCCATCTACAGGAACCGATAAAACAATGTTCCGTAAAATTCTTCTTTGCAAAAAATGATTGAAGGCTCCGCGAGATGCGAGGAAGGTTTCAACAATTGTCTGTCTCTCCTCATATTACCAAAGAGGGAATATTGCAGATGTTGGGATTTCTTGACATGAAGGAATTGTTGTTTGAGATACAGTATATTTACGAATTTGTGAGTGAGGAATCATTGTTCAAGGACAAGTTTTCTTTCCACCCTGAACGGTCAACAACCGTAGCGTTAAAGAAATCTAAGAAGAGACCTTCTGAGCTAGCCCTTGCAGAATCCTCAAAGCAGCTCCCAACGATCAATGAATGTGAAGTACTGCTTCAGAAACAAAAGAAAGTTGAAAACTCACGGGAGCCTGTGCTAAGCCCTTCAATCCACATCCTTTATAACAGGACTCGCCAATTCCTGCGCTAATGACTAGAGGATCTTGGTGGGGGACTCAAACTCCTTCCAAATCGGAATCATCAAAAGTTATAGGATCAAGGCGCACTTTCTTCTGCATTGGTTCGCCATGTACAGTAACAAGGACTTAATTAATCATCGATGGGCCTCCAGCAATTGTTTGAATTTCTCTTACGACTGGGTGACCCCCATGTTGCTGCCTTGATGTATGTTGCCCCCCAATAGGAGCGTTATCGATACCAGCTGTTTTGTTTTGTACAAATCGACCAAGATATCCCTGTTTAATTAATCTTTCAATCTCTTCCTTGAGCTGCTTACATGCTTCGGTGGAATGACCACGACCTCGATGAAAATGACAATATTTTTCTTGATTCCCTGAGTTAGGTTTTAGGGGGTGAGACTACTTAACGACTTGCTTATCTTTGATAGTCATTAAGACGTTAGCACGTGATGTGTTGAGCGGTGTATACTTTTTCTTAGGTCGATGCTCACTTCGTTGGCCCGCAAGTTAAGGAAGGAGGTCGCGATTCCTCTGTTGTTCGGACTTTCTCTGTTGCGAAGATTGATTATTATCTCCAGTGTTATTCTTGTGCTTTCCCCCAAATTTGTTGAATTGCTCTTTATGTGCGTTGATGGCCTCACCTGCAGTGATTTGAGCCTCAACACGATGAACAAGTTCAGCATAAGAACGAACTGTCTCCCGCATTAGTGATGAGTAAAAAGGTCCTTGACAGAGTCCCCCGATAAAAACCCCCCTTAGTAACTCTAGATCCACCCTTGGAATCTGATTGGCTTCAGCAGAAAACCAGGTGGAAGTAGTCCTTGAGCGACTCTCCTTCATTTTGACGAATTCTCAAGAGATGTGATGAATCCTTTATGGTCCTTCGATTTGTGATGAACTGCTCCACTAACAGTTTAGCAAGCTCATTAATAGTGTTTACAGAGCCCCTTGACAGAGAGTAAAACCAACTTCGAGCTTGTCCTTTGAGAGTAGCCGAGAGCACTTGACACAGAAGTGCATCAGAGGCACGTTGAATGTGCATGATGGTTCGATAATCATCAATATGCTCGTAAGGATCAGTTATCCCTTCATATGTATCGATGTTTGGAAGTTTGAAGCCTGTTGGGATGGGATGTTCGAGGACCGCATCCGCTAAGGGAGAAGATTCACAGATGTTATGACGAACGTAGAAGCGATCTTTTTTTCTCGAGGGGGAACTCTTCTTGGAAGAGGCGTCATAGTTTGTTACGAATAACATTATCTGGAATGGCAGGAAGATGTGGTGATGTCGGGTGAGCTGCAAGAGATGGATGAGTGGAATTTGTTGTATCTAGGAGTTCAGCATCACGACCTGACAGGGGATGTGTTCTTTCTTGAGGAGGCGAGCCGGTACGAGTTCCTCTGAGTGGTATGTTTCTCGTACGTTGTGAAGTTAATGGTAAACGAATTTCATCCAATGGTGTAGGCAGCGGCTGTTGAGCCTCGCGTAGGAGCTGTAGGATCTCTAGTTGAGACTCCTCCATTCTACGTCTTCGATTTTCTATTGAAGGACCCGAAACACCTTCATTGGCGGGATAGTGTCTTCCAGGGCGAGAAGATGAAGAAGCATGTTGCCCTTGGCTTCGTGACTGCTCCCTAAAATGATGTGTGTTGGAGCGGGATGCTCCATTATCACGAACATTGCGTCTAGTGGCCATGTTGTATACCTTGTAAGTACTTTAGTTGTGGGATTGAAACCTTCCCACAGACTGTGCCAAACTGATGCGTGCTAGAAAATTCACGGCGGTAGAGTATTTAATTATAGTCTTAGCGTTGCGCGAGGATTCAACACACACTCAGATGAAAAAGAATCAAGTTGTGATAACACCAAAAGTTTTTACGTAGGAAACCCATAAAGGGGAAAAACCACGGGGTTTGGCCCAGTTGTAAAAATCTACTATAAGTTGATGATTACAGGTGCCCCTTGTCGCAGAGGCGGGAAAGAGTTAATAGCTTTTGAAGTTACAACGCCGACTGATGACGTCTAGTCAGCGGTGGTCGATTGAGTCGACGGAGGTCAGCGGTGGCTGACGACTGTCGATGACGGTCGGGGATGGTCGGCAAAGAAAAACGACGGTCAACGGTGGCCGGCGGTGGTCGACAGAGGTCGAAGGTGGTTGTCGACGGTCAGTGGTGGTCGACTGCGATCGACGATGGCGATGATGATCTTGGACTTGAGCTCCTTCTCAAAGCCTCAAGTTCTCACTTAAGCCTCTCCCTTCAAATGAGGGGTGGGGCTCTATTTATAGTGTTTTGAGTGCAATTAATGCAGAAATATGAACCATTTTGATCGAACGGTCTGGAGAGCATCCCATGATCAGATGACGTTTGATGGACATTTGAGTGCCTTAACGATGTCAGAATTGAGCAATTTTGGGCTCGTTGAATTCATCATTTAGAGACACTTGATTCGACTATGAACTCGCTAGATTCGACATTTGTTTGATCTTTCAAATGCCTCTGGAAATTCTCCAAGAGTGGTTTGATGATTTGATCTGGGCTTGATTTGAATCGGATTGGATTGACTTTCATATCATTTGGTCCGTCTCATCGAGCCGATCAGTTTGACTATAAGTTTGCTGAAATCGGAGTTCTGGATGACTCTTAATCGAAGTTTGGATGTTTCTTTTTCAAAAAGTCGCACCGAGATTTGTTCTGGTTGATGAAATTTTGTTTGTGAAGTATCAAGTACCAACAAATTAGTTTATTGGAATAAAAAATAAGAGGAAATCATATTAAATTTATGGGGTTTTTACATACATAGCACCCAATTCTTATGAATTTACTTATCTCACACTCAAACTTTGATTTTTACCAGTTAAGCACCCTACCTATAGCAAAAAGTGTAACCTACATTTTCATACAACTTTTCAAACATAGGAGAATATGCTTAACTTGTAAAAATTAAAGTTTAGGGGTGATATAAGTAATTGTATAATAATTGGGTCCTATGTACGTAAATTTCCCTAAATTTATATGTTTATTGATATTAAATTATGTTATTTTCAAATGTGTCACTGAATTTCATGTATTTACATCTAACAGCTAAGCTTCAATTTGTACATATATATCTCACATTATCTTTGTATGAAAATGTGTATTTCACTCTTCAATATTCAAGAAAATGTGTATTTCACTTTTAGAAATTAAAATAGTGGTGTTTTTTATGTGATATGAAAGTTTTGGGTGGCACAAATGTAAAAAGTATAATTTATTTTGTGTTAGATAAGCAAATGGATAGGAACCTGGTGGTATATATGTGAATGCCCCTAATTAATTATAATATATTACTATTGAAGCATTAATTGGAAAGTTAAGTTAAATTTGGATGCGCGGAGTGAAAAATCTCAAGAGCCTAAAATTATTTAATTCTGAGATTGTTAATTAAGATATATAATCAAACGAATCAATGTGGGTCATCCAATGAACTGTCTTGTGATTCTTGCTAAATATAATGAAATGCCCCTGACAAAAAATTTAAATATGTCTCTAGTGAGAAGATAAAAGTAAACGGGGCAGACAACTAAAACGTTACTCTTGAAGAGAAGTGCAGATGAACGATCATCAGCCATTATAAGCAGTACAAACAATTATTGCAGCTATTACTTTTGAAGTAGCCTCCAACTACAACTTTTGTAACCAAATATGACTTTTGTAGCTACCACGTACGATTGTTTTTGTCATTAACTACAGTCTTTGTAGCCCACCTTTACGAAAAAGAAAAGACGAGGAAGTTTTACATGCACACCGCCCAATTTTTATGTATTTACATATCTAATATCTAAACTTCAATTTTTACATATATATACCCGTTTTTCTATGCATGAAAAGTTGTATTTTATTTTTTAAATTTAAAATAACGATGTTTTTTTTATGATATTAAAGATTTAAATGATATAAATATAAAAAGTAAAATTTAAGTCTAGATATGTAAATACATGAGAGTTGGGTGGTGGTATGTATATATATGTAAATGCACCAACAAATAATGCAGTTCGGTTGTCCAAGCAGCTTCGAATAAATAACTGAAGACATCATTACAAAATTAATGGTTCTCATATTTTTGGCTTGAGTTTCCTTTGCGTGGCCAAAAGTCATCCACATACTAATTCATCACGGGGATCTATTATTTGCAATTATTAAATAATAATTGATCCGACCAATGTTCAAGGAAATTGAGATCAAACGGCTGACATTAGACGAGCCCGCTTATAAAATCCAACCGCGCAAACACATATTTTGCACATCCCACAATCGACTAGTCCAAAGAATTTATTAATTTATTATTAGCTAGTTGCGATGTCACCCACTCGAATTAGCATCGATCTTTGCGATTCGCCGCTGACAGTCGGTGGGCTTCTTATGGGCAAATACATAGTTGACAGCGGATCAAAAGGTTAACAGTGATAATAATTGAGACATTCAGGCCAAATTAGTTAAATTATGACCAAGTTAGACTTTTAAAGTAATTACAGTTGAATGCACGTATCTATTTTTATTTTCTTTACTTGTCCAGGAATAAAGCTGACGGGTGAAGGCGCTTCCGCATCGAGGGAAGAGGTGGTGGCCGCCCTGGAAGATGCACGCAACGACCTGAAGTACTCCTTCGGCGCCACCAACTTTGACGCCGCCGTGGTAGTCATTCCCAACTCCACCAGCAATGAGAACAAAGAGAACATAATCTCACACGGGAGGCACCGCGGCTTCAACATTACGCAAGTCATTCCCGAGCATGTCGCCGTTTCGGCCGCCTACATCCAGAAGGTAAAACCGAGAGAAAGGACTACGCTTGCTATCATTTCACTCTCGGGCGGCTTCCTCGATGTCAGTGTCATCACCATAGTGCCCTTAGACGTCGAAAACAATGACTATCACCTCATCCTCGAAGCGCACAAATTTCAAGATCAGCCTATCGACTTCGATGCGTCGAAGGAGGGTGCTCCAAGTGGTGTTGGCGGACTTGTCGGGTTGGTTGGAGGGGCGGTGAAGGCGCTTGTTGTGGACCCGTTTGAGAAGGCTTTTAATGTTCTGAAAGAGATTTTTGGGGGTTTGGAGCTCCAGCCAGAGTCGAAGGTGGAGAAGTTGGTCTTCGTCGGAAAGGCGTCGACTTCGGAAAAGGTAAGACAGGCGGCGAGGGAGAGTTTTCCTGACGCTGTGGTGTGGGATGGGAACGAAAAGCCTGAGGAAATTGCGGCATACGGCGCTGCATATCTTTCTTACATTGATAAGAAGTTGCCGTTGGGCCCGCTAGGCGGTATAATTGACACTCCTTTTAGCGCCAAGAATTGGCCTTCAGACGATCAATATCTTTCAGCGGAAACGCGCAAACTTCGCCAAATGTTTGATCCGTAAAAACTATCCAGAAGGGAAAAAAAATATTATGTGTTTGATCCGGATATATTCTGACTTCAAATACATGTTGTGGAGATTGTTGTGTAATATATACAACTTTTTGTTGTGTAATATATACAACTTTGTCGTACATGAAGTCCGGATGCATCGAGACAAATCACATAATATTCTCTCATCGAGCCCATAATTATGATGGGGGTGTATCTGTGTTCGCGCGCGTCTGTTTTCAAATAAACAAAAGCTCTAATGCTTCATAGATAGGGCTGGGGTCTGCATTGTATTTCTCTAGGATGATTTGTATCATTGTCCAATGGCATAATGAATGATTTCTTATCTAATTTTAATGTTAATTATAAATTTAATATAAATAGTGTCTGATCTTAAAATTTTGATAGTAATTTTTGAAATATTTATTAATTAAATTATTTAATATGCATTAAAAACAAGCCAAATCAAACAAGCTAGCTATCTGGATCAAATGAATATCATAATATTGTGGAATTACGAACTTTGTGACTCATTATAGTATAAAGATATAGAACTGAGGATTAAATTATAATCGACCATATAAAAAATTATGTAGCAGAAAGTGTGAAAAAAAAATTGAAACAGCTTCACCTCGCCTTAAGATAATGATATTTGAGGCTTCAGTGCATGCTAGCCTCGGGTTTAGTATACATAAAAATTAAAATTAATTTTCCAAAGTGAAAATCTCTTTCCCTTCAAATTTTCCTTTTTCCTAACACCATAGAAAATTATCTAAAAATTGTCACAAAATTTTTGAAGTAAATTTTAGGGAGCGACTTCTTTCGCATTGAAAATTATTGAAGCTAAATATTTGTGGGAGAAATTGTGTAGACAATTTATTCATGTAATCTGTTTGCTTAGCATTTTGGGTTGACATTTTATCAATGCATTATTATCACTAAATAGCATTAAAAATTCCAACGGTAATGCCGATGTTAATTAATTTTTGTCGTCGTTTGTCCGACGCAAATCTAATCTCGCTCACTCTCACTACTTTATTCCCTCTCTCCATGAACCCTCCCATGTCCCTCCCCCTCTCTTTCTTTCGTCCAAAATCATCACCTTCGTGACTAAACTGTCATGATACTGTCGAATCACGACTTACAGAAAACCAAAACTTCAATTTTTCTCCTCATTTCACTCCTCTCCTACCCGAAACCATTGAGAAAGTTAATTTCATGTTTTCTTTTTCGCACAAAACATCTATCCCTGGTTTACTAAATCCACCGAATAATGGGATTTAGTAAATATGAGATTTTAGGCTGAAATCCCTAAATTCCAAATTTATCGAATCTAAGGCTTTATTTTCCAAAAAATAACCGCCTAGGAAGCTTTAGGATAAATCCAGTTGATATCATGGTTTAAATTCATTGCCAGATAGTCTGATAAGCTATGTGAGGTTTCTATGTAGGGTTTATGTTGTTGGATATGTAATATATAACAATGGCGTGGTTTGTATGTGAAAATTGAAGTTAGGTGTTAGATATGTAATACATAAGAAATGTGTATAACTATTAAAGTTTAGAGTTAGATAGGTAATACATAAGAATTGTGTCGTTTGTATGTAGAATTTGTAGCTTATGTTTAGTTATGTAATACATAAAAATTGTGTGGTTTGTATGTAGAAATTGAAGTTTGGGTACAAGATACATAATGCATAAAAATTGTGTAATTTGTATGCAAAGATTCATGTTTATGTATTAGATATGTAATATATAAGAATTGTTAAATTTGTATGTGAAAGTGAAGTTTGTGTTAGATATCTAATACAAAAGAATTGTGTAGTTTATATGTGACTACCGTAGTTTAGGGTTAGATATGTAATACATATGAATTTTGTGGCTTAATTTGTATGATGAAATTGAAATTCAAGTTTAGATTTTTAAAACCCAAGAACTGTGTAGTTTTATGTAGAAAATGAAGCTTAGGTGTAAGATATGTAATGCATAAAATTATGTGGTTTATATGTAAAAATTAATGTTTAGGATCTAATATGTATAACAGAGAAATTGTGTGGTTTGTATACATTGTAGAAATGAAAGTTTTGGTGTAAGATATGTAATGCAGCAGAGTTGTATAGTTTGTATGTAGAATTTGAACTTTAGATGTTAGATATATATTGCATAAGAATACTGTGCTTGTATGTATGTAATACGTAAGAGTTGTGTGGTTTGTTTGTAAAAATTAAAGCTTAGGTGTGTTGGATCCTAGTTTATCCTTTGTGTATCACACTCTGAAAGTTATAGCCTAGTGAAGGAGAAAATGAAGAGAGTAGAATAAGTTTGGGATCTATGTAGGGAGAATCGAGAAAAATGTTCCTTTATTCGTATTTTTGCCCTGTACTTACAGAGAAATTTTTTGTAAAATTACAGAAATGAGGGAAAAATTATGAAACCGTTTTTAATGAAGTTAAGGCTCCGAGTGATGACAAAGATTTTATGTTGTATTTGTATTGTAATTTGAATTTCAATATTGGCGGTAATTGACTGATCGGTGGACTTGAAGTCAACCAACTGAGGCGACCGGCCGAGAGATATCTATGCCCTCTGGAGTACGAGTTGGTTGGTCAAGGTGTTTAGCAGTATGATAATCTTGCTCAGTGTCTTTTGGTGCGGTCAACCAGAGCGATCTGTCGTGAAGTGGTCTTGAGATCTGGCTTGTAGGCCTTGGACCTGTCCTTGGACGTTCGATTACGCTTCTTTGTTTTGCTTCGTATGTGTTATCTCTGTTTGGGAAGTTTCTCTTTTGTAGTTAGCTCCACTTCTCGTCTCGGGCATGTTTATGATCACCGCACCACTTTTTAAGAAATTGAATTTTGAATTGCCTTTTGTGAACATTGATAAGTCGTTTAGCATGCTTAATTTCCTATACTTTTTATATTTGTTTAAAAATGAAATTGCACATTAAAGGAAGTTAATTTTCATGGTTTTGGTGCAGGTATAATAGGTAAAGCAATTGGAGCGAAAACGAGGTGAAACAGAACAAATAGGGCAGTGTATGTTTGGACTTGAGCTGGCGCCATGGTGCTAGCTTTTAGCGCTTAGGCGCCGGACTCCATAGAATTTCCAAAGAAGGTGGCGCATAGGCGCTATTTGTTTTTCCAAGTCGACCGAGAAGATGACGCTCAGGCACCGCAATTTTACACCTAGGCGCCAAAACTATGTGGATGTTTTCTAGGAGTTATATAGTAGCTCGGGGTGATAGAAAAAATGATTTTCTGACATTTAAGGACATACAAGGTTTGAAACTCCCCAAGGACTGCAGAAAATCCATATTAGGAGTAAGATTTCATTTATTTAGAGGGATTTGAAAGGGAATTGATAGCATTTGTAAGAGATTGTATCAACAATTGCACGGAGTAGTAGAGAACTTTAGTGGAAGGTTTTCAAAGAGATTTAAGCTCAGTATTATTGGTTTTGTATGCATTATAATCCAGTAAACACGTATTTAGTGAATTTGTTTAGCTAAGTAGAGTTTTTTCAATTGTTTTGCGATCCTTTAAATCACATATTTAGTTTAATCACTTTGTTTTATGATTTTTTCTATTTTATCTTGCATTAAGAGTAGAAACCCTGTGCTTTTCTTTTTTGATGATTTGGTAGAAAGGGTAGGGTTTAGAAGTTTAAGAATAAGTTTTAATTTTATATGTGATGAATGTTCTCCTAGACTTAATTTACATTTCTTACTGACCATAGGGTTTGTTAAATTTTTTTGTGACCCATTAGGACCCGGAAGAGCGGTGGTGAATCAACATGAGAATGTTCACATTGTCATTTAACTATGAAACGTAGTAGTTAGGTGGTTGTGCAAAGTTAGGGAGATAACTATTTTGGGAGCTTTACATTAGAGCTTTTCGGTTGACAAGTTGGACATACAATATTGGGGAGCCTATATGTGGCACCAAGTGCCACCGTTGGTAAAAGCAAATAAATAATTAGTGAACTAATCTTTTCTATAACTATGGAGAGGATATATAGACATATGCTCCTTTTGTCACCACTTTCTTCATATTCTTAAGCTTCTAACCTATAACCTACATACTTATTTACAAAAGAAATGTACTTTTTATCACCCTTAAATTTAACCTTATTAATTGCCTTAGAAAAATTTTATCATAGGATTAAAATAGTAATTTAGGAGTAGTGATAGTAACACCACCTTTATTGAAACTCTAAAATAGGACCTTATAGTAAAAGAATAGAACTTATCCTAAAGAGATTTATCTAGGTTTTCTATGGGTTCGATACTCGGGACTAAAAGAAAGTCTTATATTGCTTGAAAAATATGTGCATTTGCGTTAACACCTAGTGTGAAGTGATTTAACATGAAAAGTTAAGTTATTAAATTTATAAAATATATTTTAAAAATTATAATATTTAAATCCAAAATCACTAGGTGTACTGTAGAGAAAGCAACGGTCAAACTAGCCTCGAGAGTTAGAGTCGAGTGAAGAAAAGAAGGGTGACAAAGTGAATCAAGAGTAACTGTGGAGAGAACGGGGAGAGAGTCCATTTATTCGTGTATTTGTCATGTATTTATAGGTGTGTATTTTATACAATTACAGAAAGGAGAGAATAGAAACTATTCTTAATAAGATTAATGTTCTAACAAAATGCATAGATTTCATTCCATATTTGTATTGCAATTTTAATTTTGATATGACGGTAACTATTTGATCGACTCTCAAGAATTCGGCCAACTGAGGCAAACGATTGGGTGACCACCGTGCTCTGTGTTTAATTGACCAAGGTCTTTGGTCAAATGACGATCTCGTTTGTCGTGATAAAAGCTCGTCGGTCGTCCAACCGCGATCGACCAATCACTATTTTCCTTCCTGCACTTTGGTCAGTCTGTTGATCGACTAATGAGTTGATTTGTTTTGTCGAATGAACCGCAGCTCACTAGTCGCTTTGACTTAAGTTTTATGGGAATTGCGTCTCACCTACATGGTCAGTTCGTCGCCTTGGCCATAAATCCATTTTTGCAAGTTCTTAGGCAGATCTTGTTGTTGCCCGTGGAGTATCAAACAAGACTTGTTGCTATGATGAATTACGTCTCGCTCTTGGCGAATCTTATCACCTTCAAGCAATAAGTCATCTCCAGAGCTTTGACCTTTCTCAGATTTAGAAACCCAAAGTTACCTATTTGGTGATAATTTGTTGATGGACGGTTTATCTTTGAAAATTTTTTTTTTTTTTTTTTTTTTGGTTCTCTTTGAGCATAATGTTTGTAGCACTAATGTATACAAATAATAGTTATTTTGCATTACGTTCAATCTACGATTGGGCTCCATTTTTGGTTGATTGGCGTAAGGCGCAGTGGGGCATGCAATAGTTTGAGATTCTCTCCGACGATAACAATCTTGCATTCCTAATCATGCAGTTTCAATTATTGTCACGATCTTTATTTTTAGAAAAAAATATCAATATTAAAGATATTTCATTTTTTGTTCATTATTCAAAGGCTCGCTCTGGTTCCTTTGCGTGGCAAAATGCGATCCATGTATTTATTAAATATTAGTATATTTTTTGTTCATACGTGAGCCGAAACGATTTGCGATTGCGTGGACGCGGCCAAACCATTCTTGTGAAATTATTAAACAATAAACTTAATATGTCCAATTATGAAATTATTTGTTGTTAATAATTATAGATTAACGTCAGAGATTTGAGAAGGAAGGCTATAAATAGCTATCTTGCAAGAACATATTTTGCATATACCAGGGCCACAATCTACTACTTGTCGAGAATTTAGATATTAGTCGCAATGTCACCCACTCGAATTAGCATCGATTTCAGCGAGTCGCCGCTCAGAGTCGGCGGGCTTCTCCTCGGCAAATACATAGTTGTCGGAGGAACAAAGGGTTAATAATACTAATCATAATAATATAAAATCTTGAAAATAATTACAGATGAGTGCAAATATTTATATATATATATATATATATAATTGCTTGTGCAGGATTAAAACTGACGGGTGGAAGCGCTTCGACGACAAAGGAGGAGGTGGTGGCAGCATTGGAAGATGCACGCGACGTGGTGAAGAGCTCTTTCGGCGCCCCTGGATTCGACGCCGCCGTCGTGGTCATTCCCAACACCACCAGCGAGCAAAATGAAAATAACATAATCTCACACGGGAGGGACAGCGGCTTCAATATCACGCAAGTCATACGCGAGCAAGCGGCTGTCACAGCCGCCTACATCGACAAGGTGAGGCCAAACGATGAGACGACGATCGCCATCATTTCAAGCACAGGCGGCATCCTTGAAGTCAGCGTCATCACCATAAAGCCCAGAGACGTCAGAAACGTGGATTATCGGCTCATCCTCCGGGCGCACAGGTTTCACGATGACCCGATCGACTTCGAGGTGTCGCAGGAGAGTGCTCACAGCGGTGGTGGCGGAGTGTTCGGGCTTGTTGGAGGGGCGGTGAAGGCGCTTGTTGTGGACCCATTACATAAGGTTTTTGATATTCTGAAGAATATTTTGGAGGGTTTGGACATCGGAGAGGCTAAGGTGGAGAAGGTGGTGCTCGTCGGGAAGGCGTCAATGACGGAAAATTTGAGACAGGCGGCAAAAGAGAGTTTTGGCGGCACTGAGGTGTGGGAAGGGTTAGATAATCCTGATGAGGTGGCGGCGCAAGGCGCCGCCTTTCTTTCTTATATAGACAAAGAGTTGAAGGTGTACCTGCCAGGAGGTAGCATCGAAGATGATGGCACAGAAGATTCAGAGTGAAAAAAAATATTATTCGTAGATGATCCGTATCATATGCGGATGACTACACATAATATTTTTCTCTTCGCCGTATGATTGTGATGATGTGTGTGCATATATATCTATCTATCTATCTATCTGTTTGTGTTTGTGTTTTCAAGTAAATAAAAGCCCGTCCTCATGTATAGTGGTGTGATTGTGTTTGGATCGTCGTTCAGCCGTGCAGACATCCACTTTCCAAGAATTAATTGAGCGGAATTGTACGTTTTATTCATGTATCGTGGAGTGTATTATTGTCAAAATTTTAATATACATAGCATCTGATAAACATTTTATAAAACTTTTAATCTATTATCAATTAAAATAATTGACAAGTATAAAAAGTGGCGACCAAACAAGTTAGCATCAAATTAATCTTACATGATTGCACAAAAAAACTAATAAAATGTAACTCTTTACCGTACAAGAAATAAGTTTTGAATTGTACTTGGTCATACAAAAATAGTATAGCCAAAGTGTGAAATAATACAATGAAGAATATTAAGAATTGAACTTGCAATTGCTATAAAGAATAAACTTAGAGTAACTATTGATATTTAAAATTCTATTGAACTCAACCAACGACAAATAGAAATGTCATATATATGCATTTCACTCTATTGTATCCATTAAATTTCGGGGATGTTTATGGTGATTAGACTTGGGATAGGTTAGGCTTGGGTTAGTTTAGACTTGAGTCTGGTTAAACATGGGTTAGGTTACTTTGATTAAGTTGTCTTGAACTACAATAAATGAGCTGAATAAAGTTAGAACTTCTGGCGGGTATTTTCCAACACAAATGTGATCATTAGATTTACAAACGTCGTTTAAAATTAGAGATGGTTAGCGTCGCTTGTAGGAGGAGGGAAACCATTTGCATCAATCTTAGCATAGGAAACTTGTTAACGTAAGGGTTACATTTAATAGCTTCAACTCATCCGATGATATTTCCAATATTAAAATATTTTGGTCGGAGCAGTTTGACACAAAGCCGGTACTAGTAGCTTATAATTTTAATCCCGTGCCCCGCACCCATATTCCTTCCCTCTTTACTTATTGTGCTATAGCACTGGTGAATACAACTCTCCTCTGGCGATTTGCTCTCCCAGCGGGCCTTTCTCTGGCGACTCCTCTACACCAACCTTGAGGTAAAATTCTAGAGATTTTTGTCATGGTTTTTTTTTTTCTAGTTTTTGCTGTGGGTTTCGTCTCACAACCAATTGTGTGGGTTTTGACCTCAAAGTGTTCTAAGTGAAAAACTCAAGTTGAAGATGCTATATATATGAAAATACAAAAGAAATGTGTGGTATGTGCGTAAATTTTCCTAAAATTAATCCATGTGCCTCTAACGAGTAAAATTTCTGGCTCCTGCAGAGCAATAAAATCATCATTATAATCCTAAAAATATTTTAAAAATACATTATCATTCCTCCATGGCATTAAACTCACTCATTGGCTTGAAAATAGTCCTTGGAAGCGAATGCCAAGTAATTTTATTGAACTCTGTTTTGGCGTGCTAATTTGAAATTTTTGGGTAAGAAAATTCGGTTGAAGATGTAGTGAGGTAAGGAAATATTTAATTTTATTCCTAAATTAAAAGGGAATTTACATAAATACAACCCAATTCCTATTTATTTACCTATATATCACCTAAACTTTGCATTTTTATTTTATACCACGCACCTTAATCAATAGTATCACATCAAAAAAGTCAATAACTTGAATTTATGAAGCGCGGGATATATATTTTCATGCATAAATAAGGTAGTATTTAAATATAGAAGTTTACATGTTAAATATGTAAATACATAAAAATACAGTGGTATGAATGTAAATCTTCCTTAAATAAATTAATTTTTGTATTTCCACAATCCAGTCAGTTAACTTCCCCCTATTATTGATGTGGAATGTATGAACAAATTGAAGTATAAGGGGTAGATATGTTATAAATAATAATAGTGTGGTTTGCATGCAAAATTGAAGTTTAGGCCTCTGTCTGCAAAATTGAAGTTTAGACCTCTGTAATGCATAATAATTGTGTGGTTTGTATGTTAAAATTGAAGCTTACGGTGTTAGATATGTAATACATAAGACTTGTGAGGTTTGTATGTAAAAATTGAAGTTTAGGTGTTAGATGAGTAATACATAAGAATTGTGTGGTTAGTATATTAAATTTAAAGTTTTGGTGTAACATATGTAATGTATAAGAATAGTAATTCAAGTTTAGGGATTGGATGGTTTTGTCACCTTAAGTGTTGACAACTATCTGATAAATCTATTAAGAGAGTAGAAGTTTTAAATTTGACTTACAATAAGAAGGGTAGAGGGAGACTTAAATAAATACTTAGGCAAGTTATATAAAATATTATCTTAAATCTATTAGAATTAAATGAAAACATCACACTTTATAAGAGACTTGAAAAATGATTCATGCAACCGAGCCTCCTCAATGGGAGAAAAGGCTTTGCTTATGTTGTTGTGGAATGGCGTGGTTTGTATGAGTTAATACTATTATTCGCTCGCACATGCGAATTAATACTTGAAGTTGGCTAGATCGTCGATGAATTTGTTTGGATGACTTCAGATGGCGAAACGGACCGTGCGAGCACGTCTATAACTTTGATTTTAGCCGGGAAGGTCACCCATTGTGATATGGCTTCGTGCACGAGCCAGAAATGCTCAAATCGAAGGTTTTGAATGACAAATATATATAATTAAAAAAAGGGGAAAATGCCTTTAAAAACCTAACTAACACGGTCAACCCCCCCAATTCCCCAATCCCTTTGTGTACCCTAGGGCCACCCCCCCGACGCCTTGATCACGGCCTCCCTCTTCGCTATCAGCCTCAGCGATGTCCCTCCCTCCACTCTGGTGCCACTCCCAACATCTCCTAACTATCGGATATGGTTCCTCGTGATGCTTTATACCCTCTTCCGACCTCCCTAGACTCGCTGCATGTACCTCCGACCTCCGGCAAGCTTCACCGATCTCCCGCAAGCTCGGTCTGAAATCGCGTACCTGAGCTCTTTCTTCGGGCCTCCTCTCCTCGCCAACTAACCCTTGCTCTGGCCCCTTTTCCTCATTGTCGTGAGCCACCCAAGCAGCCCTCTTTCGTTGGCTTCATCTTCCATTGAAATTACAAAGCACAAGACGTCATTGACTCCCAAAAATTCTTCAAATGACAGACAATGCCATTGCCCAAGTTAGTCTTCTCGTTCAATTGAGGGCTCGACTTGCCCCGTCACAAAGCTGTTCGTTACCAAGTATAGTTAATCAAATTTGGAACCGGCTTCGTCGAGGTCACGGCTATTCGTTACTAAGTATCGTTGAACAAAGCTGTTCGTTACAAAGGACCAACATCATGGGGCCAGTGGTAGCACTTCGAAGCCCAGAGAATTGTGCCAACTTTATGTCTTTTTGGGAGTTTTCCTCAATTTGAAGGATTTTGCTACCCATCTAGGTTCCCAATGGCCAAATTCTCTTTCTTGCTACAACCTGCAGAAACAATAAAATATTATCTTCAAAGTGCAATATAGTCATGAAAAATATAAGAATACAAATAACAACAAGTACAAAATTATTAACACATCAAAGTATTTTGGTAGTATTGTGGTCGTATTCTGGTGGTATTCTCTTGATATTTTCATGGTAATATGGTCGTATTATTGTAATATGGTGGTGGTATTCTTGCGGTGTTCTAGTTGTATTATGGTAATGTTATGGTGATAATTTGATGATATTTTGGTGTTATTCTTGTAGTGCTCGGGTAGTATTCTAATGTTTTTCTAGTATATCTGCAGAATATCATTAGAATACCATGAGAATACCATCAGAGTACCATCAGAATACCAACATAATATCACAAGGTTACCACGAGAATACTAGGAGAATATCACGAGAATATCATCAAAATGCCTAAAAAGACCACAAGAATATTACCATAATATCACAAAATACCGCCACAACACAAATATAATACCACCAAAATACTATCAATATTGTTGTTGGTATTATGGTCAATTTTTTTTCGATGCAATGAGATATCTTCGTGCTGAGCCGCGTGAAAAATAGTTTTTTTTTTTTTCACATTTTCTTAAATTGTGTAATTGGGTTCCACCACTTTACAGATGGTGTTGTATTATTGGAGTAAGCTGGTACGTACTCCAGGCGTAATATTTCCTCAAAAGTTTGACGATAACTTCCGGTCTCCGTAATTGTCGACCGCCGCCCGCTAGTTACTATCAACAACAGCAAGCCTCCTTGCCACCATTGTTGGGGGGCTTTGTTAAATAAAAAGTACATTGTTGAGTAACGAAATATCCCGGGACTAACAAAAGACTCTTTTGAATAATGAACAACTATGTTGAGTAACGAATTTTCTCAAAAATTGTGCAACGGTATTCCTCAAACACAATGTATTTAATACAAGGTAATACTTTTAGCAGCAACTACTCTCGAGTGATGTATACAGACACTACTAAAAATTTTTTTTTGACAGCGCTGATTTAAATATACTTATAAAAAAATGTTACTAAAAATATTAAAAAAGTGCATAAAATATTTAAAATCACTTTTTAAAGTCTCTCAGTGCTAACAATTGCAGCGATTAAGTGGAGCTTTTATATAAAGTGTTGATATAGTGAATCTTTCTATTTATTGTATACGAATAAAAATTATATTTAATGTATTATTATAACCCTTTTTGAGATGGAGGATAAACGTCCATCTCTTTACTTATAAATTTATTGTGAATTATTATTATTGAGCTATGTCTCATAACTTTTTTCAGATTTTTTCATATATCTTCTTCTAAAATTTTCTCATTAATTATATATAGAGTT
>NEWO01000029.1:2409965-2445145 GCA_003013225.1 Phalaenopsis aphrodite
CATCCATATCAAGCACTCTATAAGTCTAAAAAATGTGTGATTGAATTGTCAATACTAGTTGCGTCCTTTGGGGAAAAAAGAAACTCAACAAACAAAAGTATTAATGCCTACTGAAACATTTTCTAAATTATTTGTGATGATAAAACATCTGAACATGTTATGTATATTTTTCGTGTCATCAGTATCATATTTATTTTCACATAAACATGCACTAAGCAAAATCAAATGTGACTTCATACACTTTTTTTTTTTTGCAAATTTAATTTATGCGTAATAAAATCAAAATATTATTTTTCTATAAGCAATACATCTGTATATAATATCTTATGGCTTTGATCATTCTTCATATTTGCACAAAATAATTACAAATTAGTTATAAAAGAGCAATGATCCATTATAGGTTTAAAAGCCATTGAAATTTCTTCCTCTTATCAAGATTAGAAGGATATGCATTGTTGAATTTGAGTGATTTTGCACCTTAAGAAAATATCAATTGTCAAGAAAAAATAACATATTGAAGAAATAGTTTATTCTTATGTTTCAAAAACTTTAAATGTAACTCATCAAGCATAATCTCTAGAAAAACATATCATTTATATGAAAATTATAGGGTACATGAGAAGAACTTGATTTCTACTTTATTGCAAAATATAAAATTCTATCATAAGAAATATAGAATTTTAGGATAATGCCTACCACTAACTAGCATTTTTCCCGTGATTCAACATGACAAGGAATATAATTTTTTTTTTTCCAATTTCTTATGAATCTTTTGAATTTTTATATCGCTTTTTTTAATGATCTCTTATTGACCACTCATATTTTTTGAGATAGAAACTATCACCTCCTTTTATAATAATCATGTAAAATACAACCAGCAAACATATATGATTGCTTTAATTTTTAATGCTAAAGAAGTTTCTTTAAAGAACCAAATGAACGCTCTACAATTGTACAAAACAATGAAGACAAAGTATTAAATAACTCTTAATTTGAAAGTTGATTGCTATGAAATTCTTTTAGCTTTATCTTATTACATTATGTGGGCATATAAAATCCTTAATGGTAGAATAATTGTTGTCAACTAAATAATATTTACACAAGATGTTTAATTCAATTAAATTAATTTGAAGTAACATAAGTAATAATTAAATGACATCTAATAAAATGATATTATATCTTATCAAACATATAAACCATCAACTCATTATAATGTAACTATTAGTGTTATGGAATATTGCATTGAAGCATCCCAACCAGTTATGTGTCATGTAAATCTTAAGTCAAGGTTTTGGAAAAAAAATTTGAGGTCAAGGATTATTACTATCAGTACATTCTGATATTGGTATGATTCTCTTATATTAAAATCATATTCAAGCTTCTTTGGGACCTATTTTGATGCTTGTTTCATATGTAAAATCTATACAATCCTATGCTTGTAAAGTATTTTAGAAACCATTTATATAAGATCATCACATATCTTGATATATGAGTCATGATTGCAAACCATAAAAATATTGTTTGATCGTATCATATGTAAGAGATGCAACATTGAAGGCTCAAAATCTCATAAAAAATTTCTCATATAAAGTATAAGACAACACTGAAATATTGACTCATAGTTAGTTATAATGTTTAAACCTGAATTGAACAACCAAATTAAAAACATTACCGATGAGCACACAACAAAATAAAAACATATTCTTTTGTGTGTTCAATAATTATACCTACAAGTAGACTTCTTATATAAAATAATCACATATTTACAAAAAATCTAGATTCTCACATATCAATACTTTCAAGATATAACACAGAGAGATATGTTTCATATTGGATATTTTATTTGAGGGTTAGTCTTTCATTATTCAAATTCAAAAAAATATACCATGATATAGATTTATGAATCTCATACCTTCATCTATTGGATCAACAAAATATTGTTAACAAAAAAGTTACATAAAAATATAAAAATTAACACCCTATTCAACTGTAGTTTTAATTGATAAACATATATTTGTAACTATTTTGTAAAGGAGTATAAACACATGGGGAAACTATTTGCTAGGTTAGTAACAAGAGATTGGGAATAATGTATTAATACAACTACAGAGGTATACCTTTATCATAGAATCAAGAGAAGATGGGTTAAAAGATGATGATGGCTTGGCTACTTGCACGAGGCTAGTTAGACGATTATGAGGCTGCATTGATAGAAAATATATGATCGAGAGATATGAATGATATAATAATTTAGAATTAAAATGATCTTAAAATGCAAGTTACTGTCCGTTCATAATTTAAAAGAAATTCCAGGATTTATAAGAATGATTATTCCACTATTTATATGCTTATTCATTATATTGATTGAATGCTTATATAGAAAACTAGAAAATGAAAATTAAAATAATTGTTCCTAATTTCCGCTGGAATTTTTGTCATTTCCTAACTAATTAGGTGTTTTTTCCCTTTATTTTTAGCCTTCTATCTCTTTGAAATACTTTTGGTGATTGATGTGTGTCTTTGCTTATTCATAATCTATTTGATTTATTTCAAATTTCGTTGGGAGTTCTATATATTTCATAGATTTCAACCATTTTAAATATCTTATTTTGGAATATGATATCTTTGGATATGCTTCATTTTTTCTTTTGTTTATGGTTTGGTTTTTGACATTTATACTTGGCCGTAAAATTTTATTTGCTGATGGTTGTTGGTTTCATTTTATTGGTTTGTTATGTTTTGATAAGCGAAGCTATTTCCTCTTAGTAACTATTTTGAATTAGTTGGTTGTTTTCTATTTGTCTTCTTTCTCTTAAGAGACCGATTCATGTTTGTTCTTCCTTATATGAAAATTTTTTTCTTCTTAGTTCTTTCCCTTTTAGCATTTTTATTGATATTTAAGAGATTATATCTCATAGCCTGAATGTGTTGGGTAGATAGTTGAAGGTAGGGTAGTCAAGTCCAGCGGTCAAATTCATGTTCGACCCAAAAATGATTGAACTCGAATAGGGCCAACCAGAACTCGACCCGAATTCTTTATTTTCAGCCTTCTATTTCTTTGGAATACTTTTGGTGATTGATGTATATCTTTGCTTATTCATAATCTATTTGACTTATTTCAATTTTTGAAGGGAGTTCTATATGTTTCATAGATTTCAACCATTTTAAATATATTAATTTGGAATATGATATGTTTGGATATACTTCATTTTTTCTTTTGTTTATGGTTTGGTTTTTGACATTTATGCTTGGCTGTGAAATCTTATTTGTTGATGGTTATTGGTTTCATTTTTTTGGTTTGTTATGTTTTCATGGGCGAAGCTATTTATTCCTCGTAGTTATTCTGAATTAGGTGGTTGTTTTCTGCTACTCTCTTTTTCTTTAAAAGACTGATTCATGTTTGTTCTTCCTTATAACAGTTTTCCACTTCTTGATTCCCTCCCTTTCAGCATTTTTGCTAATATTTCACACATTATACCTCATAGCCTGAATGTGTTGGGTAATGAGTTGATGATAGTGTTGTCAATTCAGGTCAGCAGGTCGGGTTCAAGTGTCGACAGTTATTTTTTATATTTTTTAAAGCAATTTAAATTTAATATATATATATATATATATATATATATATATATATATGATTTTAGAAAAATAGTATTTTAAATTTGAAAAGTAATGTTTTAATTTTGAAAAAAAATACGAGACCGAACTGATCTGATATATTCAATAATTTGAATTAAACGAGCGCACCACTACCAAACAATGCATTTATCCGAAAAGATAGACACATCATTTGAATAGTAATGCTCGATTAAATAAACTAAGAAATTTATAACATCTATTTGGTTTGCGAAATCATTTCTTTATAAGCCGACAAGTTCTCCAATTTAATATGGAATATTAAATAGAGTTTATATTAATTTAGGTTATTAAATTCCCTATGGAGACAATCCCCTATAATTAATTGTATCTTAAATGACCAAGCTCACATAAAAATACTCTCGATTAAAATCAGTAATTTTGTTTTCAAGAATTTCAAATTCTAAGTTTTCAAGGATGAACACAAGAAAGTCAAAAAGAAATGACTCAAAATATGAACAATTTATTTTGGGGTCCAAGGGAACGAAGAAGTTGGGGATGTCACAGACTTTAAGGAGAACCTCAAATGACTTCCTAACTATCCTATTTGTATGGCTTTAATTTTGAAAAGATGATATTTGGTGTTTTATCCTGTCAGTTTTATTATTTAAGATTTATATTTGAATAACACGGTCAGACAAATGATCTGGAAGATAGGAGGATTTATGTCGTACCGAACGACGACCTCAGAGTTTAAAGCGAGTTAAAGCTTAGATCGCACAACATGATCGTGCAAAAACCTAAAAGATCAAGATGAGGATTTGTATTGCGCTAGTCAAACAACCTCGAAACCCTATGACTTGTTATTTGAACTAAGGAAAAGATTTTATTGATGTATACCTGTTCTGCTGCTTCTCCGTCGTGCTACACACGACAACTTGTTCCAAGCTCTAAACTTCTTGTTGTGACGATTACAGATTTAGGGTCAAGTTTAAGTGTAGATGCAATTGTTGGGTCGGCGACCCGTCGCTGTGTGTCTCCTATTAAACCATGTTTTTGTTGTCCTATTCTAAAATGTATAATACGCATAAATAAAAGAAACAGTAAGAGGTGCAATAAATGAAAGCAGTAAATAGTGCAATAAGGAAAACAACAATAAAGAAAAGACAATAAAATATACAGTAAAGAAGAGCAATAGAATGTGCAATAGAGACTGTAAAACATTATAAATATAAAATAAATGTGTACTTGGCGGGTCAGCTGCTCTTGCAAATAGAATCAACATTGCAGGTAGAAGTAAACAGATATAGTAGAGAATTTGACTAGCAGAGCAAACATGCATATATGTGTGTGTAAAAGTCTAATGACATAGCATCTCATGGAAAACTCAAAGAAAACCACAAGTGACTCACAAAATAAGCTAGAAGAAAACTAAAACAAAACATAGGAAAATCTTGAAGAAAATAACGAGTGAACTATAAAAGACCAAAGTGGACCATAATAATTCAGGTTTGGCGTGCGTTCAGATTTTAGCATTCTTGAGGACTCCGAAGGCATACATCGGTCATCCACATGTATACAAGCCCGACATTCAACTAGAAATTTCCAACAAGACAATCTTAAGAGGACAATCCTTAGCCTAGTACAGGCAATTGACAAGTGTACAATCAAATTGTATTACTTAAAGTTTATATTTTGTCATGCATATAGGCAAAAATAAATTTCTATTTTAGTAGTCAAAATATTTTGTAAGTAATGTATATGTTCTTATCGATGTATTTTATGAATTTAATTGTCCACGAGTCCGATTACACTGTCGGATATGACCGCCAACAACCTAAGAAGACAAGAGTCCTCACTAATCTAGTGTCGATGAATAATACTGTCATCCTACATTTGCATAATGCCCCTAGATTGAGGGCCGTAGGAAGCAATATTATTACAAGAAAACTCATTTTTGCGTTTTCAAATGCTCCGACATCGCACAAGTATCACATGTAAAACTTTCCCAAAGCTCAGAGAGAAGTACTCCCAATTTCCAACTTATAGGCCACTTTGATATTTCATATGCATTTTCCAATGATTTAGGTATTCTACATCACAAGGCCGAAAGAGATGAAATTTTAAATAATCATCAATGTTTGAGCTTAATACTCAAGCTTCCAAATCTCTATGGATCAAGGACCGAAAGGAATTTTAAGCTTTTTCAAACCAGCAGGCTTTCAAGATATTCAAACACCTTAAGAATAGAAAAAGGATGATTATTTTCTAAAGAAGTTATTCCAAGTTTACTGTTTACAAATCAACCACCCTCCCTCCATTTTTTTTTAACTCTCATTCAAATGTTAGAATTCATGGTATAACACCAACTCGTATGGTATTCTTCAAGTCAAATTCTAAATAGTTAAATTCCATGGCTCAAATAAAATCACCTAATTGCTAATTCTATAAACATCAATATTTCAAGTGAATTCTCCAGAAATAGTTAAAGAAAAGAAGGAAATATATTATTTGCACGTCCATAAAAAGCAAGAACACAGTGCTCAATGTTTCATGAATCTCATATGCCATTTTTAACAGTGAAGCAAAATGCAGTTTCATCCTTCATAATAAAAAAAATCTATCCACAAAGATGTCACAAAAAACAGATTAGTGACAATCACCAAATAAGAAATCTGCACATATTTATCCAATTATCTTATACAAGAAATAATAATTGCAATTCAAAGAAACCCCAAATGCTTCACAGCGAAATGCTTAGTTTGGGAAGAATCGGACGAATTAAACTATATATAGATTTTACTGAAAGTATAAGAGCAAATACTATTGTAAATTCATCAGGTAGCAAACCAGGAATTCATTCATAATTCTTGATAATAAAAGTAGAATATTAAATGAAAGAAATCCCTTACTGTAGTATCAAGAACATCCCTCTTAAATGAAAATACTCCATAGATCAAACAAAGTAGAGAGGAGGAGGAGAGAGCCTCACCCTCAAATGATCGAAGAAGAGAAAATTTTGAATCAAAGAGTCAACCGAGCGAGAGTCGATTAAGTTTGATCGAGTATCAAGGCAACTCTTTTTTATTAAAGAAGCCATAAACAGCGAATAGACAAAAATCTCTATCTCTCAATCAACGAGAGGTTCGAGCCAAGAAGCTTTCTAAATGTCACGTAACGGAAATCAAAAGCTCTTAATATTATAAGACAAGACTCAACAACCAACTCCAAAATCCATCAAATATGAACTTCAGGGAATAAATAAGCACCCCCATATTTATGTTCTTTCCTCTCCCATTACTTTGCATAGGAACATGCCATCGTTTATGGTTTATGCATTGCTCAACCAGATGATTATGCCTAATATCCACAGCTTCTCATATAATCACATACGCAAGTTGAGCCAGCATCACTCAAATATGATTGCTGCTCTTTAAAAAGAAGATTCATCTTTAAAACAGAAGAAGAAAATTAAGAGATAAGGTGATTAAATCAGGCTCAACAGCCAGGCCAGAATAACAATCAACCAACAAGAGTATCGAGCAGCCCCTCAAACAAATTCTTCAATGTATCCAAAGCAAGCTAAAATGAAAAAAAAAAAAGGAAAAGAACTTTACGTGCATGCCACACAATTCTTATGTATCTACATATCAAACCTATGGGTTCGATACCTGCACTAGTTTTAACAGTGGATCCACAACGGTTTTTTTTTTTTTTTTGTTGAGAGAAAATCCTATGTTAAATTCTTTCTTTTTTTTTTACAGAAATGGAGATGAGTTATTTCACATTATCTTAAAAAAAAAAAGAGAGCAAATCGTTTGAAATTCATCAGAAAAATGAAAGCATTTGTTGCGTGATAATTTTCAGGCCATCCGCAATGCCTGCCACAATAGAATGAGTACGGGAAAGCTTGAGAGTAAAAGATCAGTCAATTTGGGAATCAAACTCACTATTTCACCAGCAAAAATCTTAATGAATACTTTCTACATGAAAGAATGCAATGAAAAGCAGCAGCTCTCAAATCGGAATATGATGAGGAATAGATTCTTGATGGTTGCATACAGAAATAAGATTTTAAAAAAATCCTAATACATACATGCATATGCATATATAAAAAGAAATTGAGTGGAATAATGTAAAAGAGCCGTAAACATTTATGCACCATAAGAAAAATCGGAATGGTGTCGAAATAAGCTACCAAAAAAATTGAATCCAAGAAGGTGAATAGAGGCTACCTCCAAATGCTCGAAGAAAGAAGAAAGGGGGCTTCTAACTAGAAAAAGTCGAACGGCAAAGTTCCAGGAGCGACACACAACCATCAGCGATCCAACAACGACCCCTTTTCTCCCTCCATGTGGGGTTTTTATAGGCAAAGGAGGAGGAGAAGACTTACCTGAACTTACCTGGGGGGTGAGCCGAGACTGAGGAGGAAGGGCGAGTGGCGACAATGGCGCTGGAGTGGGGGGCGAGCAGAACGCCGGAGCGCGGCAGGGAGTAGGTGGAAGCCTTACCAGACCAGAGCACGGTGTAGGGGAGCTCTGAGCGATCCTTCGCGAGGAGAGGAGAGGAGCTCGGCGAGGAGAGAGGGAGGCTCGGCTGGGTTTCGCCAATCGGGAAGGGCAGGGCTGTCAAAAAAAAAGCTCGTTGTTCGCGAACAGTTCGTGTTTGATTCGTCAATAAGTTCGTGTTCGATTTGTTTTATAAGTAACCGAGACGAACGCGAACAAATTATTTTCGTTCGGTTAGTTAAACGAATCAAACACGAACAGTGATGCGTTCGTTTGTGTTCGAATCGTTATTGTTCGAAATATAAAAAAAAATTAAAATAATTATATATAAAAAATTTATGATATTTTAAAAAATTAAATTTTATAAATTATAATATATAATAAATTAATAATAATAATAATAATATAATATACTATATTAGTAATGTACAAATATAGATATTATATATTTATATAATATGAGTTATATAATTAATATACTATATTATTTATATAAATTAACATTATGGATGTCAAACTGGCTCGCCGTTCGCGAACAGCTCGTGTTCGACTCGTTCGTTAAGAAACAAACACGAACAGTGACTTCAGGAACAATTTCAAACACGAGCTTATTTTAAACAACTAAATTTCAAACGAACCAAACACGAACACAAGCTCTGTTCGTTCGTGTTCGGTTCGTTTACACCCCTAGGGAAGGGGGCAGCGGTGGGTTCGTGAGGAAGGGATTAGGGATTTAATGATTTTCTTTTTATTATTATTATTTTTATATTTTATTCATCTTTTTAATATTTCACTTAAAATTAGACTCTACACGAAATCATATCAAAATTGATGTCTATTCTAGATAATTTTAACATTCCAAACACGCCTGACATCGTCTGTTTCGTCATCCGGGGTCCCTGGGACAACCTTGTCGACGATCGGTGCAAAAAAACGTGTTATTTTTAATTTTCGTCTAAGTTTTGATTTGTGATCGATTGTTTTGAAAATTAATTTTGTCTCGATTAATTATGAAACCAATAAAGTTGTGGGTGATGTGAATTTTGACATTCATGTGCGTCGACTCGCCGAATCATGATATTTGTGCGCGAATGTCTGAAAGTCGTAATGAGTTTTCCTGAGATTTTTAAATCTTATGGGAACTCTCTTTGGGGCTCCACATGTTGGTTATAACCTTCGAAGTGCTGGAGGTTCATGATCATCCACGTAGGGTTTTAAAAAGAGCTAAGAGGTGATTTGAATTTCTATGTTGGTGAGTTCCATCTCTAGTATTTTAGGATAGTCATAGAGAAAGTTTTATGACTAGATTATAAACACTAAAAGAAAAGAAATATCTCACAAAAAATGAAGTTAACATCAACCTAAACCCGACCTAAATAGTAAACGGGTCGAAAATTAAAACCTGAAACAGGGGTTGACCCGCTAACACGAACCGACCAAATTTTTTTTGTTTATTCGGGTCATATTTAGGTGTTCGGACCAGAATAATAAACTGGTCGAATTCTCTGAATTGGACCATACTAAAAAAATATTCGGGGTGAATCGTAACTAAGATTTTTTAGTCGAATTCGAGTCATGTTAGCGTGTCGGGTTAATTTTTGGCACCGCTTGCTGATGGGTTTGTATTTTCTGACAATTCAAGTACTTCTTTTTTTCTGGCTTAGTTGAGTTGGGCTGTGGATTGATGCTCTTGAGTTAGACATTGCTTTGAGTCACAACCATACTCTAGCAACTTATCATTGCAGCCTATTTTTGTATTAAAAATGATTGCAGATTAATTTTTTATATGCTTCTATTAATTGGTTGGATTTTCTATTCAATTATTTATAAAAGTATAGCAAGGTTTATTATTATGGCATGTTTCCTATGCTACTTTGATGCTTTGACGAATATTTGGGTGGTGAATCTTACTTTGTGGGCTTACCCGAGCTCTCTCACGATATTCATGAGCAACATGTTAAGTTTAGTGGCACCTAAAAAGCAATGGTGAAATTGGGCTCCCCCAAAACAGTTCCCCATTCCTAAATTCTTCTCGCATTGGCCGGAATAGAAGAGGCCCCGACTTCGATCACGGCTGAACGGCCACATCCCCGTGGAGATCACGAGAAAAAGCTATGCAAAACCTCGTTTCCCCATTGCAAGTTTTCTCTTTAGCCGCCGACAATGCGAAGAGCGTCGCTCCGAAGCATGGTGTTCGGTAAGATTTCGTACCCTTCCGATGCAAATTTACTTGTATGCGGATTAAGATGCAGGGATATGCTCTTCTGGTAGCTTAATGTCTTCTTTAACCAACAATGTGTGTTTTTATTTACTTCTTTCACTAATTTTAGTGCTAGATTTTCATTGAGGGTTCAATTCGTCTATTTGGCAGTCTGTCTGTCAAAATATGGGTACATTTAGCTCAATAATGATAATGCTGACGAAAATACTTAGTAATAAAATACTTGAGAAAGCCCGTATGTGACGAATATCTTGTTGCCACCCGAATAAGCAGAAGTTCAAATGCCATGAACATATCCATGTATATTTTTGTAGGTATATTTCATAGGAGAATATATTTTTTTGTTATTCACTTGCTTCGCCAATATAGATCACCTTTGGAAAGAACCAAACAGTGATTAAAATAAAAAGAAGTGAATAGGATCAAATATTGGAATTATGATCTTTTGTTTTATAGGAGTACTTATGAGTACATGAACTAATATATATTGAAAACATTATTTTAAATTAATAGATCGGATCATAATATTGAACTTGAAATTGAGAGATATCATATATTACGAAGAATGCTAGAAGTTTTTGAGGACAAACAAAAATACAAACAACACACACACAGACGTCGTAGCTATTAATGATTGTCTAAACACACAATTATGGGCAGGGGCAAGATTTAAATATTATTATTTATATTAAAATATTCATTTAAATAGAATTTAATGTATATTTATTCGATTTTGAAAAAATAATTTTATTTGATTATAAATCTTTGTAGCCTTGTAGTCCATTAAATTTCTTTAAAAAACAATACTCATCAATTTATACGATTTAATTATTTTCAAGCCAAGTCGAGCTAAACACGAATGAATAAAACTTTGTTTGTGTTCAGCTCGTTTGTGTATCGAGCGCAAAAAAATTGTTTGTGTTCAGCTCGTTTGCTTGCGAACGAATTGAACACGAGCTACATAACAAGCTAAACACGAACTGTTCACGAACAACAAGCTACACGTGCTCAAATGAGCATCAGTTCTTTCAATTGAAAAACTTTTATTTAAGCAGTTGTGAATTTCAAAAGCTCATCATCACAAAACACAAAGATGGCATTAATGGCTATGACGTTTATCTTGGTGATAGGGATACAAGAAAGTTGGCGAGATTGATGGAGGTAATTGTATTAAACCTCTTCTTAAAAGTAAATGAGACATGTCTTTGATGTAGCTGAAATGAGGGACACGAAGGCTACAGATGACACTAAAATTAAACGGATCGGTCCTTCACTAGAGGCGGAGATGACATGACTTGAAGGCATTGATGAGCTGATGTGGAAAGATCATGAAAAGGGTATTGAAGATTATTTGGTCCTTCATTAGAGTTGGAGATGCAATTACATGAATGTGATGATTTAGGTGGCATGGTAAGACCACAGGAGAATTGAAGGCAATTGAAGTAATCCTTTCCTAAATTAAGTTGGATATGACATGTCTTGAAGTCAACAATGAGACAATGCGGCAAGGTTGTATCGGCAATTAAAGAAAGTTGGGCTGATCCTTTCTTATCGATGTAGATGTCATGGCTTGAATACGGAAACAAAACAGCTTATTAAGGTTGAGGGATATTAAAGATAATTATTGGATTGGTTCTCTGTTGGAGGTAGAGATAACACAACTCTGAAGGTAGTATCATAGTGATGCAAGAAAGTCATGGGGTCCATTGAGTATGGTTGGAACGGTCCTCCCTTGGAATTGAAGATAAAAACATCTTTCCAGTATTACAATGTTGTGGAGGCCACTATAGACGCATGATCAATTCTCCATTATAGGTGTGGACAATCCCTTCTTTGAAAGTTGTGGGGACTGAATGGTCCAAGTTGGGGAGATTTATTATAGTTGAGATAATCCCTCTTCTGAATCCGTCTTTTAAAGGTATGCTGGAACTAAGCAATTTAAAGTAAATGATAGTAGGGAATAATATTCTCTTCTTAAAAAGTAGGGGAACCATTTGACTCAAAGGTAACTAACATAATCTTGGTTGTGATATATGTATGGAAGCAAAAGTAGCTATGTTACAAGTTTGGTTCCATTATAGCTTTGAAGATGATATTGACTACGACACAAGCAAGGTTGTATTGTAGCATCGAAAGGAGATGATTGCTTATCAAATTCCATTGTGTTTGGCTCCAAGCGGCTTGAAAATTCTACAGCTCTAGGACAATGATTGCTCATTGGATTCCTTTTGGCGCCAATTATCCGAGGCTTAAAAGATGTTATACTTCTTCATTATATTTTTTTTGTTGATTTTCCATAACTCTGTGCTCCTCCATGCTTCAAAATTCTATAGCTATGAAGGCCTCAAATGAATAGTATTGGGGTCTATTAATAGATTTTGAGTGTGTATTATAGCCCTTATCCAATGCTAGATTGAAACATTCTATACTCTTATCAATGAGAAATGAACTAGTTCACGCCCTTAGTCAAAAGATGATTGAAAGGCTAACCCAACCCAATCAACTCTTCTTGGAAGGGGCTGATTAGAGACAACCACTATGATGCCTCCAAGTAACAAATAAAATATACACCTTATAGATCATAATTCAATGAGTCTAAACAGAGTTGGCAAGTCGAAAATGTGATGATTGACTTGATGGGAATAACTTTGAGAAAGCTTGTGGATCAATTTTTGGGTTGCTATAAACTAATAACAATAGACTATTTTTGTATTAAAAATTTTGCCTACTCAAAAGCAATTATATGATGTAAATGTCTTATGAAATAAAGATCTAGAGAGATTGCTATTGCACTAGTAATAAACAGGATGAACTACACACACCACTAAATTGTTGTTTGCAGCTGGGGCTTTCTAGTGGATTAGTTTGACATCTTCTTAGTCGGCTTGCCCTAAGGCAGTGGTGGCCACCCCGTCTTTTTCTATAATCTTCATGTTCTTTGATGGAGAAGGAGAAGGAGAAGGGGGTATGATGATATAGAAGTAAGGCGAGGAAGGTTCATGGAACCAATAAAAACTATAAAATCAGGGAAATCAAATTTTCTTTGGAGGAATTAGAGCTCTCTTTAAATTAAATCAAATAAAGTGAGATAAAGAGAATGCACAAGCGTTAGATAGAGTGACCAATAGTTATAATCGACTCTTGAATTTTGCACTAATTGGAGAAAAGAGAGAAAATTGAGTACCTCTTATATCAATATTGGAGGTGGCAGGAAAAATAAGAAGGAAAATCATTCAATCACTTTAATCTTCACCATTACACCGCAAGGCTTCCTATTTATATAGAAATAACATTCAATTTATATCTATTTTTAGTTCCAACTAAATGTAACTAATTTATAAATCCATTTCTAATTTTTTTATGTCCATTTAAATTATGGATAACCATAGCTTAAGAGAGTTTGGTTTGATGTACAAAGCTTGCACTACATTCCTTTTGTAGGAGTTTCAAAGAATCTGGGTGTTTGGCCAAATGAATTCCAATTGCAATGTAAAGTTCAATGCATTTCAAATGTTCTTTAGAGTTCAATTTTAATTTATTTAGAATTTTTTGGATTTAGGTGAATTCTAAATATATCGATTTGTGTAAAGTGTTGTGTTGCTTGCCCCAATCGCTGACGTCAGCCCTTCGTTGGCTACCTGCAACCACCACCCTTGTCCGTTTTTAGTCAGCTGATGTCGCCACTTGCCCTGCAGCCCGCTAATCAAACAAAAAAAAAATGAAGTCTTATTTTTATTTTACTTTGAAACAAACAACTTCAAAGCAATCTAAACACAAAAATTTCTTTTACACCTCATTCATTTTATACGATGTTCTTTTTTTTAGCAACCAAATGGCCCCTAGAACAAATGAATATTCCCTTTGGTCTCTCTTTGAAGATTATCTAATCATGTATAAATAGACAACCTGCAAGAAAACATCAAAATACCTTCCATTAAAGTGCAATATCACAAAAAATGAGTATAAAATATTGGTTTAAAAATGCATATATTTTTGGTGCCTCAAAATCCCCTAAACTTAGATGTTACTTGTCCTCAGGTAACTTCTCTACTATATAAAAAATATAACTTATGGTAAAGAATTTAACTTTTAGATTTCCATATTTTAGTCTCTAAATATAAAAGTTTAACTTAAGAAAAATTCAAAACAATTCCAGTTAATACTAAAGGTGTAAGGATATTCAGTAATTAAGTCTAAGGTTTCTGATCCTCTATTACTTTCAAGAAAAATTGCAATTTATCATATTAAAGTCACTTAAAAAATTCATATGAAAAAGAATTTCATAAAACTTTATTAATAATTGAGTTAGTATTCAAATCAAAAGTTTAAAAAATGTATCCAAGTCTTTTTCCTTAAATTGATTCAAGTGAAGACAATTTTTAATTAGACATCTCCTCAAGCTTCTCCCCATATCTTTTTTTTCCTGAGGATTACTATATTTGGATAGTCTTTAATAATTTTGAACTTCAGTATCCTCTTTTTAAAGTTAAAAATTTTTTACATTTTTTTTCACTTAACAAATTTATATTAACTTAAAGATTTCTTAAAGTTTAATTCTTTTCTTTAAGATTTTTAATATTTCAAAAATACAAATTTCTTTTATTAAAAATAGAAAAACATAGTTTTATTCTCTTTTACCAAATATCTTAGCCCCTAGAATTAACTTTTATTATTGAACATTTTTACATAAATTTACTATATATTTAGAAACATAAATATAGTTATCCAAAGTTAACATCTAATACCAAAGGTCATGTTAAATTAATTTTTTTGAAAATATAGTTAAGTGAGGACAAATAAAATTAAGTTCTTTTCTAACAATGATATTTCTTCTCCCCCCTAAACTTAAATTTTTAAAAGATTTTTACATGAAGAACTTTAAAAATAAAGGGTAAAAGAATATATTAAAAAAAAATTCATTCCTATTGGAGATTCTGATTTTTTAACATAAATTTTGAAATGTTGCAGGTGCTAATATGAAAACTATAAGGCTAAAAATATTAAATTGCACATAATACATACAAAATTTGCTGAGAAAGAGCTAATCACAATATATAACAAAGTGCTGAAAACAACAACAGAACTAAACTAAATTCTTAAAAATGAAAACAGTTTTCCACATTACAATTTAATATAACATAACAAACAAAGTCTCAATAACATCACAACACAAACAATACAATCACATAGTACAAGCACAAAAAAACAAACAAAATAGATCACCAGTCATTATCTTCCTCATCATCGACATCTAACTTTTGCTGCTGATATGGAGTATAAGTAGGGTGAACAGGGAACTGAATTGTATGGTCACCCCTCAGATATCTCACTAAAGCATCATCATAAGCAGCATCATATTCAAATTTCTGGCGAATCAGATCATCAGTGTGAGCATTTCTGGCCTCCATATTCTGCATCCTATGATCCATCCTCAAAAAATTTCCCTGTTGAATCATCATCTGGTCCAATAACTCCCTGTTGCTGGGGTCGCTTGAAGTAGGCTCACTAGGAGTTCTAGAAGTAGAAGGAATATCCATGGTCTGTCTTCCAGATCTTCAATCAACATGAGACTCATAAGTCTTGATGTTGGCAGACCCAATCAGTTTCTGAGGCTCAATACTCTTCTCATCGGGTCTAAAATCAACTCATGTCTGCTCACAAAGTGTATAAATCAGTGCAAGGTGCGCCAATCCACTAGTGGTCTCTTTCAGAGCAATAGATCGAGTGTTCATATAAATGGTAGAGCCTACATTATGTCCATCACCTGCTGAATACAGAAGTTCAGGATGACTCTATCCTTGGTTACTTCGCTATGATGATTCGTTGGAATCATCCTCCCAGAAATAAAATAATCTTAGGTCTTATATACTACATTTAATATAGAAAGGGAAAAGTTAACTTTAACTCCATTCTTTATTTTCCAAACCCCTTTTCATTAGTCAGAAAAGAAATAACTTCATTTAAAGTTTGATCTGTAGCAGAAAAAGAATGATACTGACATCTATACACATCTTATAACTGATAGAACTCATTAATTTTTCTTGGAGTAAACTCCACCCTTTTTCCTCGAACAAAAACAAAATCATCAAAAGCTTCAGGAAGGTTGGCATAAAATTTCATTATAATCTTAGCTATCGCATCGGAAGTAAAATAACAAAAATTTTCCAACCGTCAAACAATAATCAAACGTTCAACTTCTTCTCCCAAATTTTTAAAACCTCGGTCTTGAATCACTTTTTTATTTTCTTGCAAACTATGAAATCGAGCACTGACTTTTAAAACTAATAAATCTCTGCTCGTCATATTCTATTTTTCTTTTGCTCGATGTAGGTGCCATAGGAAATCTAAAAAAAAATTGAAAAATTCTAAATAAATCCCAAAATTCCAAAAATCAAAATGTAAAACATTTTAAACTTCAAATCACTAAATAAGAGTTCATCACCAAAGGATTTTCTCAAAATTTTCTTAAAAATTTTTCATATTTTCGGATCCATGCAATGTGAGATTAATCCTTGGTGAAAATAAAAAAATTTTGGTTTAAAGTGTAGCCCTTACCTAGAGAAGATGAAATCCGTAGTTTTTTAGCCTCTAAATCGCCTCAAATCCGCCCAAAATCAAACCCTAGCCGCCCAAACCGAAGGTTGAAGATGACTTAAGTGTAAAAAAATGGTGGCCACAGTAAAAAATTCTGAATTTTTAGGGGTTTAATCTGTTGTCGGGTCGAGGGCGCCGTCGGCGCCGATGCCAGCGCCGACGACGCTAAAGACCAAAAAAAATTCATATTTTGATTTTTTTTAATTTTCAATTTCCTATCAACTTACTCCAAAAATTTTTAATATTTTAGACACAAATTTTTATCTAACAATAATTTACAAATAAAACATTTCACAAACACCAATTTTCACAAACAACAACAAACTGACTTTTATATATGAAAGTACACTTTTTATAAACACATTTTTTTAATTACACAACCCACATATTAAACAAACTAATTATAAATCAGCGTTGAAATCAAACCACATTACTAAACGCTGTCACAAAACTATACACAATCAAAGTTCAGAATTCTAAAGAAAAAACAAATCAAATCAAATCAAATCCACACAATTACACTAAATATATATAATGTTCTAAAATAGATAGAGAATCTAAAGTCTTCAATTATTACGCCTCTTCTTCAGTGCTTTCTCCTTCTCTGATATCTCCCATAGATTGATAATGAACATATAAGTTGTAGAAGGATCGGTACGAGCATTGATCTGTCGAATTTTCTTCGATCCACCCATTTTCTTTAAACATCCGAACTAATCCTGCTTCAAAAGTTTCAGTGTGATCAAAATTTTCTTTCATTCTCCAATCTAAGTGCTAAAAAAGGTATTTAAGATCTCTTACTGCATTTATAATAATTTGAAGTTCCCTTTCAGTTTTCTTCATTTTTTTTTCCAAAGCAAGCGAACTTCCAACTGTTAGTGGTATTAATGGAGTTGAAGCATGTGAAGATTGATCTATGATGACTTCTAATACTTCATTTCCATTTCCAAAATAATTCTCATCAATAGGGATCATGGGCTCCCAAGAATAAAGTCTTTTCCCAACTTTCATATGACACTTGGGCTTGACTGCAAATCAAAAAGATGGTAAATGGATGTCCAAGTTCATAAACCATTAGTAAGGATACATATAATAGATTTAAATATAATAGACCCTATATCAATGAGTTTTTTTATTTGAATGCAGTAATTTAAAATAGCACATTCTTTGGTAACTCTACTAATTTTCATAGTAGGGAGTAACTTTGCAGCAATAAAGAAATCTCATTGCTCCGAGATTGGATTAAGTAATGAACTGGTGAAACTAACGTATCATTCATCTCGTACCTCCCACATCTCACTTTGATCCGTCAAAAAATTATACTCTTGCATCAAATCTCGTGTAGGAATGAAATTTGTATAATGACATATTTGAACATTGTCTATCATATATAATTCATTAATCCTTGCAAAAGTAAATAATACAACCTTACCTCGTACGAAGACAACACCTTAATTAATTCTATGTAAGTTTGCATAAAACTCCTTCACCACAGATACGACAACCGCAGACAGTGTAGCACAAAACTTCCCAACGCCTTTGCAAAATGATCTTATCAATCAGACCAGTTGGATTGATCACTCCATGATTAACAAATCATCTTTCCTTGATCAATCTTCCCTTCATAATAATTTTATCGTATAATCGTTACGCGTCAAAACTAATAAATTTTGTTTTGTTGAAAACTCCATACCTCAAAGTATTTCTGGAATTGAAAGCCATGGAATCTGAAAATAGGAAGTCTCTAGGCGTCCAAGAATGTTTCTAGGCCTTTTTAAACTCTTTCCAGCGGTTATTATGAAGTGAAATCGTGCCAAAATCCGCCAAAAGTCGTCTAAAATCATCTAACCGTACTCGGTGCTGCCGGCGCTGCCGGCTCTGATGTCCATTATTTAGGGCGCCAGTGGCCAAAATTGCCACTTTCATTTTTTTTTGTTTCAATTCGATTCCAAATTTTCCTCAAATATCAATATTTTACTTAATTTATAATAAATGCATTTGTGTATGATTATTAACTACTAATATATAAGAAACTTTATCAAACAAAATAGTAATATATAGCATTATAAGTATGGGTTGTCTCTCACAAAACGCTTTGTTTAACGTCGTCAGCCCGACATACCATTTGTTTAGTTGGGTTGATTTAACATTAAAACTTATTTAAACTGAGATATGTGTCATTCATAATAATGTTTCAAACGATGCTCATTAACTTTAAATATCTTTCCAGTGTTAGGATCTTTAATAACAACAATTTCATAATGATAGACTTTAATCACTTTAAATGGTCATAATCATCTGGATTTTAGTTTTCTTGGAAATAATCTCAATCTTGTATTCTTGTCCAGGTTCAAATTTTTTCTTAATAATCTTCCGATCATTTCATATTTTCATTTTCTCTTTATAGATTTTCGCATTATCATATGCTTCATATCTAATCTCCTCAAGTTCATTAAGTTGCAATAACTTTTTCTCACCAGCGTCCTTTAAATTAAAATTAAATTCTTTAATAGCCCAAAATGTTTTATGTTCCAATTCTTCTGGTAAATGACATATTTTTCCAAAAGTCAATCTATATGGGGACATTCTTATAGGAGTTTTATAAGCAGTTTTGTATGTCCATAATGCAGTATCTAGTCTAGCAGACTAATCCAATTTATAAGGATTTACAGTTTTTTCTGAAAAAGGTCTAAACCTAACAACAACATTAGACACTCTGTCATATTTAAATGTATAATAAATTTCAAGAAAACTAGCAAGATGTTAGTTAGGATCTTCAGTAAGTGATTCTTCAAACTAATTATTCTGTATCATCTGGATAATAACAGATTTAAGCTCAAATGAATTAGCAACAACATCAGGATTTGAATAGTCATGTGAAGTTCATCTGCTGTCGGATTTGCATAATCTTTTAAAAGTTTTTGTCGATTTTTATTTATTGAATTATTAAGTTATTCGTCATTTTTTGTAAATTTTTAATTTCTATTTGTTGTTTTCAAAATTTTTAATAGTACGTTTTAATTCTGAATCGTAAGATATTAAACCTTCAGATTCAATATTTCGCATAATAAAATAAAGTAAGCAAAGTAAAATAAACACTCTAATAAAAATATATTTTTTTTTATTTTTGATTTTTGAAATTTTTTTATGGTATATATATTATCTCTAAATTTCCTAATTTATCAAGACTATTTAATTTAACTATTACCTTCCCTGGTAACGACGCCAAAAACTTGATCCGATTTTTTTGTTGCGATAAATTGTGTAAAATTTAAATAAGTATAATCAATTAACATTTGGATTCTACGCAAGTATACATATCTTTATCAATTATTAATGGACTTTCTATTTAAGCCCCAAATATCGATCCCACGGGGAATGTTTAAATTGAAAATGATAAATTTGCTAGGAGTTTCACAGAAAGTCAATTGAAATCACTGTCACTAATTTTAATTGTTGAGATGTAATCGAAATTAAATTTCTAAACTATTATCAAATCAAAAATGCAAAGTTTAAAACAGTAAATACTGATATATTAATTATGTTTATGTAACGAAGATTTTTATGTGAAATAGCATTATTCTCACTACAATGAAGCTATAGTAAAATGAGATGAAATAAATGTTCATATTATGTATTGTGTCAAATATGAGCAATTTTAATTTTCTACCTTGATACAACGCATAAAAAATCATTGGCTAATCTCAGTGTTTAGTCCCTAAATTCGTGGCTAGGCTAGGAGGATACCGGCTCCCACTCCAGAGCTCCCACTTCCCTTCACCCGAAGGCTAACTCTCGCTTCAATTTTTAAACAATAAGATCGAATTGAAGATTTTAGTCTGTCACCCTAAATGTTCTTTAATTCTACACGCAACAAAGAATATTTCTCTATTTATTTGCACTTAATTCCATGAACGATGTTTTCCTCCATGGAATCAAATGTGATCCTCACTCTGTTGTAAAACTCATACTTCATTTCCCTGACCATTTGTTTCACAACACATTTTAACAATTCAATTGGTCTGATCGAAAAGTAAATTAAGTTCGGAGTTAAAAATTCATCACAATTTATTTTACATTTTAATATTGGCACATACATATTATCTCTTCATTTCACCATATCTCAGAGTTGGGAGAAAGATTGAGAGAACTACTCAGACTTCATAATAAGAAATAACAAAACACAAATTTCATACATAAAAGAAAGTTCATACAACACTGATAAATAAACAATACTTATCTGAAAACTGTTTCTCAAAGCAAATCCTTTGTAGTGTTTTCTTATAAATGCAGGAAGAAGATATCTCTCACTTTTTTCCTTCTCCGGCACTCTTACAGAAAATTTTACACTAAATTTCACCACAAAAACTCTAAACTATGAAAGCAAAAAAGAAATTAACTCCAATATGGTAGTGGAATGGAATGATGTGGTGCAAAAAATGAATGTAGATGAGTGAAAAACATAGATGGAGCACTTTTTCTGATGAAATTCGGCCCCAAATAGAGCCCAAGGTCGGTTCTCAAAGAGGTGCCTCCAAAAACTCTTCAAAAAATCGTCCAAATACATCGAACCATCTAGAAACGAGGTTTGCACCGCCTTTGGCGCCATCTGCGCTGGTCTGGCGCCGTCGGCGCTGAGTAAAAATCTCCAGCCTTAAGTTGTTCTGCGCCGTCGGCGCTGACCTCGGAGCTGCCGATGCTGAACATTTCTTCAAAAACGTAATTTTGACTCCAAATTTCATCATTTTTGCTTTCTTTTTGCTTTAAGCCTTAAAAATCAACAACTTGCAAGAAAACATCAAAATACCTTACATTAAAGTGCGATATCACAAAAAATGAGTATAAAATATGAGTATAAAAATGCATATATTTTCGGTGTATCACATACTCAACATTATGTTTAGCTTCATGGGTATTTGGCCAACCGCCTTTGTTACTCAACCTATGGTCTACCGAGGTGTTCATCATGTGGTTCTCTTAGAGTTTTTTATTGATTATTTTTTTGTTCTTAACTCTTGTAGATTTGATTCGAATTTTATTTTTGTTGTATTAGTGCTACTAGCTTGGCAATAATATTTTTAAGAATGGCGATCATGGTAACCATTTGTTGGACTATTTTCTTGGATACAAGATTTATGAGGTTGGAGAAAGGCTCTTTCAATTCTTTCAAATTTATCTTAAGTTATTTCTTCTTCTGATTTATAGGATTTTGCCCTCGTTGAATTTATCCTAATTTCATACAAACCAAAATAAAATTCTACATGTTTAATTTTTGCTGTGCAACCGATTTAGAGTTGTGGTGTGGACGGTTCATGGAACTATTCGGAATGATAGATTCAAGTAAAATTAATTTTGTATTACAAAATTGGAGCTTTCCCTTATCTGGCCAAGGGAAGGAGAGTGAGAAGTTAATGGAAATTCCTTGGAGTGAGTATCCTAAGATCTAATATATCCTCGCCCTCATGCCAATTGGAGAGGAGAGAGAGGGAGAGAAGCAGAGATAACCTTGGTGGCTGAAAATCGCAAAGGGAAGAGAAGTTGAGTTGAAAATCATCAATTGCTTCAAACATTATTCTTACATAATCAAGCTTCGTATTTGTGGAGAGATGGTACCCAATGTATGTCTATCCTCCATTTTTAACTTCCATTTAAATTAGAGAAGTCCCTATTTTAAATCAAAGGAGTATTCTCTTGGATCTCTCCTTTAAGGTTAGCTAACCATGTATATAAAGCTGGACAAAATTAAGACAAAATACTGGTAGTTTTATTAATTCTCACCACAAAAATCTCTTTATTGTATTTCGCTCACTGCTCGTAATTTTAAAAATGTAAATTTGAAAAACATTTTCTCTACTAGTTTTATTTGTTAATTTATTTTTCTTAACTGCAATTTTTTTTAAGAGCCTCTTAGGTCATCCAGACATATTGGTTTGATTAGTCGGGCCATCCTAACAGGCTCATATTCAATTGTTTTTAGTGTCATTGGAATCATTGCAATGAGATTATCATTTTTCTGATAAGCTTGATTTAATTGGAGTTCATTTGGTTCATGAAATAATTTTTGAAGTTCTAATTTGCTGTCAGTTTAGCTCTTCAAAGTTGATTTAAATATGTCTGAAACGTTACTTTGCAGCAAAAAAAAAAATTGCTTGATTAGATGAGAGCTTTTATAGAGCTAACAACTATTAAAAAATAGAAAAAAATTGATTGATTTTCTAATTTTTTGACCTATGATATCTATGCATGAATTAATGATTCTGATGGATATTCTTACCAATGATAACATAAGATATATGATTTTTAATTGCTTGTTTATTCGCTCTTTATATTCTGTTGGTCTTTTTTTCTTTTGCTTATTTTCCAATTGCTTTTGACTCCCTTGACATTTCTTTTTCTAAGGTGAGTGATTAATTTTCTTTTCGAATGCAAATTTTTGTTCTCCTTCAATTTCCTCAAATATGAAAAGATATGAAAATTTTATAGTTTGGTTATGCCATACTGATTAGACAAACTTTAAAAATCAAGATAAAATTTTATCCTTTTAACGCTCGTCTTTATTATAAATTATAAAACATCTTTTGCATTATTTACTTACATCTGAATGGCTTTAATTTTATTATTAAGAATTTGAGCCATATGTAATGATTGATTAGGATCAAGAATAATTGTCCTCGTACTTTTTATGTCTTAATTGCATTACATTATATTTTATAGAAATGATACTTTTAGGCTTCAGCTTAGAGAATATTAAAAAGTTACTTCTAAAATTGTGGTTTCTATGCTTAATGGCTTATGGATTTTTATGCTAGTTAAGTAATCATCCGTTAGGGGGATATGTTTATAAAATGCTTTCACTTTTAATCGTGATAGAAATAAGTTTCATGACAAGTTAAAGGATCTGACTCGTGTTTATTGCTAGAAGAAATGACACTTTAAGAGTGATTTTCTAAGTCTTGAATTTTTAGCAGTATTTAATGGAAAACACCAAGAGGATAAGCCAATAAATGCAATAATTGTTGCTGATTGGTCTAGTGTAGATTTAGATGTTGCTTTTATGATGAATATTAGAGATAGATACAAATGTCGATGAATTATAAATTCAATTTATTCATACCATATGTTCTTTTATTAGTTGTTATTTTTCACTTGTTAGCTATATTCTAGTGCTTGTGTTTTTATGAGAAACCATGCCTGTATGTAAGACAATTGATTTTAATAGTGTGAAATCGAAGCCCCATGATGATGTGATAAGACATTTATAGGAGTAAGGAACGTATTTTTCTTTAAGAAAATTTTGTTGATGTCTTGTAAGTTTATGAAATTGTGTTGGATCATGAAAGCAAAAAGGGATGACATGTTTCATATATTCTAAGGTGCGACTTTTAAGTGAAGCTACTTTAATTTAAAGTATGTGTTGGAGTATTGTGATTTTGGGAATTATAAATGCCGAAGCTCAAAACTTGACTGATCTCGTTCCAGATGTTATGAGTAAGGTGCTAACAGGTTAAGCTGTGAGTGTACCAACATACGAAAAATCAAATCCAAATGGGCCATCTGACTACCAGTGCTTAGTTTTGATGATATGTTGAGAGAAATTTAAGCGCTAAATATTAAAATCTACGATGTTATAAATAATAGTTGAGGAGATAGGAACATTATTACTTAGAACAAGTGTTTAATGCGACGAGGGGGTATAGAACGATGGATTGCCTAATTATTTCTCACAACTTGAAAGTTGAGAATTTCAAGAATTATTTTCTCCTACTTCTTTTTACTTTCTGTTTATGCTTCTTCCTCCTTTCCAACATCTCCCCCTAACTATTTATGTCCGTCTTAGTACTTGGAAGTGGGCCAACAACATAGAATAAATAACTTAATGCATCAAAGTAATAGTATTGGAAAGCTATTCAATACAAGAAAAATCTACTCGACAAACTAACATAAAGAGAAAATCCCAATGCAGAGAGGGAAAATATGCATTCTTGAAAGCAGGATAATAGCTTTTTTAATCTGCATATTCATTTATGCTTATTACTTGTTTTCAATAGATAGGCCACATGGCGAGATCACGTAACACAGCAGGGTAGCATTGGTGATTACATAGCACCGACAAGTCATCTCTTTGTTGATATTTCCATGATTGTACTGAAAACTCAATTTCGACATATCTTTAGCCCAATTTTGTCAATTGCACAGCATTAACATTCTCCATCGGAGCCCTACTCTGTGATTTTTACTTCAACTTTATTATTTGCATCCAAGTATGCAAAGAATAGCATATCTTATGCATACATAGACAAGAAGAGTAATATCTAAAAAAGATGTAAATGTTTAAATCATACATATTCAAGGTTAATGATCTATAAAAATGAATATCTAATGTAGAGTTACTAAGAATGTGTTAAGAGATCCCCCGTTTAATTGAAGGTATGAAGTATTGGTGAAGCTATCAACTTCGGCACTTAAGGTTCTTCTTCTTCTCGAATAGAGCTCTCTCAACATTTTATTATGGTGGAGCCCGGCTCAACTGTTCCAGCCAAAACCCAAGTGAAAAACTGAAATTTTTCTCCTCTATAACCCCGCCTAGCTATTTTTCGCGAATTGCAGTAGCAACCCCTCCTCTCCTTTTCGCGATATAGAAGGAAAGGCTCTGCTGGATTCGTGAGTTTGCTTATTGAGCCAAAATTAATTTCAATCTTTTTGCGGTAAAGAAGATTAGCAAGGTAGCTTCTCCAAATATCTTCTTCTTTGGTTGTAATAGCTTGTGTGTTGGCTTATGTGCAAAACAAGGGGGAAGTGTAGGCTTTTCTTTTCCCTGAAATTCCTTCTCCTTTTGTGTTCTATTCTTCGTAGTTCTAAAGTAGAGAGAGAGGAGAAGAGAGAGAGAAGAGAAGAGAGATTTTCTTGTAATCGCCAGGACGATAAACATTGTAAATTCCTCAATTAGTAAAATTCTCTGCAACTCCGTGGATGTAGACAAAAATTTGCCGAATCACGTAAATTTGTGTTCTTTTATGGTGTAAATTTTCTTGTTTCATTTTTCGCTTCATCATCGATCGTTCTATTTCAATATATTACACAACAACTGGTATCAGAGTCAATGGCTGCAGATGAAGTGAACGTTTCAAAGATCTAGAAATTTGAAGACACAGATTTTGATTATTTGAGGATGTAGATAGAGTATTACCTCTATGGAAAGAAATTTCATCTTTTGTTATTAGGGAAAAGACATGAAAGGATGAATGAAGCTGAATAGAATCTGTTGGATCGACAGGTTTTGGGGGTTATTCGATTGACCATATCGAGATCCGTTGCGCACAACGCCGTCAAGGAAATGACGATTGCAGATCTTATGACAGTCCTGTCAGGTATGTATGAAAAGCGATCGGCGAATAATAAGGTATATCTGATGAATAAATTATTCAATTTGAAGATGGTGGAATGTATGTCTATTTTACAACACCTGAATGATTTTAATACTATCAAAAATCAATTATCGTCTGTGAAAATTGAATTTGATGTGAGATACGTGCACTGATCTTGTTGACTTCATTGTCAAATAACTGAGAAGCTATGATGATGACCATCAGTAATTCTGCAGGTAAATCAAAATTGAAATATGAAGATATTCGTGATTTGATTTTAGCTGAGAAGGTGCGCATGAAAGATTCTAGCGAGATCTCGGGTTCGAGTTCGGCACTAAATGTTGATTTCAGAGGGAGATCACAAAACATGAACTCAAACAGGGGAAGATCAAAATCAAAGAAAAAAAATAATAGCAAGTAAGGCCTGATAAACAATTAACTTGTTTGAATTGTGGTAAAACTGACCCCATAATGAGGAAATGCAGGAAACCTAAGAAGAAGGAGAATGACAGTGCAAATGTGGTAACTGAAGAATCACATGATGCACTACTGTTAGTAGTTCATAGTTATGTTGGTGATTAGATATTGGATTCATGGGCTTCTTTCCATACAACTTTCCATCGGGAATTAATGTAAAATTATGTTGCAGGTGACTTTGAGAAAGTATATCTGACAGATAGAGAAGCTCTGAACGTGGTAGAAATGAGAGATATTGGCATTGCACTCCCAAATAATAACAAGTGGACTTTGCAAAATGTCAGATACATTCCTGAACTGAAGAAGAATCTTATTTCTGTTGGACAGTTTAATGAGTGTGGACATTCAATAGTGTTCTCAGATAGCACCTGAAAGGTTACTAAAAGAGCTATGGTATTGGCTCGGGGTAAGAAAACAAGTACGTTATATATGACTACTAGTTTAATTAACTGTATTGTTACTACTGTTGCAGACAGCACAACATAGTTGTGACATTGCAGACTTGGCCACATGAGTCAGAGAGATATGAAGGAACTTCAGTCCAGAGGCAAGCTATCAGAACTGAAGTCAGTTGATTTCAACATATGTGAGACTTGCATTATGGGGAAACCGAGGAAAGTTAGTTTCTTGAAGGGTGACAGGACGCCAAAGGTAGGAAAACTGGATCATGTACACACAGATGTGTGGGGACCTTCTCCAGTAAGATCTCTTGGATGCTCTTGTTACTACGTCACATTCATTGATGATCATAGCAGGAAGTAATGAGTTTATTTCTTGAAGTATAAATTTGATGTATTCAGTGTGTTCAAGACTTGAAATACCATGGTTAAGACAGAGACATGCTTAAAGCTGAAATGTTTGAGGTCTGATAATGGTGGTGAGTACATTGATGGTGGGTTCAGGGATTATTGTACAACTCAGGGAATCAGAATGGAGAAGACCACTCCAGAGGCACCACAACAAAATGGTGTTGCAGAATGCGTGAACATGACCATTAATGAATGGGCTAGAAGCATGAGATTGCACGCCGGATTACTATCTACTTTCTGGGCAAAAGCAGTTAGTACTTCCGTTTATTTGATCAATAGAGGGTCATCTGTTTCATTAAACTGTGAATTACCTGAAGAAGTCTGGAGTGAGAAATAGGTCAAATTTTCTCACCTTAAGATTTTTGGATGTCTTTCTTATATTTTCATTAATCCTGATGCTCGAAGTAAACTTGAGGCTAAGTCAAAGAAGTGTTATTTCATTGACTATGGAGATGAGACATTTGGAAATCATTTCTAGGATGATCAGGGTCGGAAGATCATAAGGAGAATGAATGTGATTTTCAATGAGAATGTTATGTGCAAGGGTAAGTCTAGTAAAGTTTCTGAAACATCATTGCAGGAATCTGAGTTGGTAAGATTTAATGATTTAACAGAGGTCACAGTGCAGGATAGAGATGCATGTGATGAGGAGAGTGGATCTGAGACATCTAATTCTATTGTTCTACAGTCAGTTTCAGAGCAGTCTACCCCTACAGTTGCAGTTCGCAGATCAGAAAGGGTTAGACGTTCTCCACAGTGTTATTCTCCAACTCTGAACTACATTTTGTTAACAGTTGGTGGAGAACCTCAGAGTTATGAAGAAACCTTGTAATATGAAAATTCGAGCAAGTGAGAGCTAGCAATGAAGAAGGAGATGAATTCTCTGCTAAAAAATCAGAATTGGGAGTTGGCAAAACTTCGAGCTGTGAAGAAAACATTACACAACAAGTGTGTATACCGGGTGAAGACTGAGCACAATGACAGTAAGAGGTACAAGGCTAGGTTTGTTATAAAATGTTTTCAGCAGAAACATGGTATTGATTATTCCAAGATTTTCTCTCATGTGGTGAAGCTTACAACCATCAGAATGGCACTGTCTATGGTGGCTACTGGAGATCTCTTTTTCGAGTAGTTAAATGTGAAGACAACATTTCTTCATGGGGATCTTGAAAAAGACATCTACATGCACCAACCTGAAGGTTCGTGGTACATGAAAATGAAGAGTTAGTTTGCATATTGAAGAAAAACTTGTATAGCCTGAAGCAAGCTCCTAGATAATGGTATAAAAAAATTGATAATTTCATGCACAGTGTATGGTACATCAGATGTTAGGCAAATCACCGTTACTATGTCAGGTATTTTGATAATTCATATATCATCCTACCACTGTATGTGCATGATATACTTATTGCAGGTGTTAGTATTGATGAGATCAATAATCAGAAGTAGCAGATGTCAGAGCACTTTGCAACGAAAGATTTGGGAGCGGCAAAGCAAATTCTTGATATAAAAATTGTTAGAGAAGAGTCAGAGGCATGTTGAGACTCTCTCAGGTTGAGTATGTGAAAAAAGTACTTAGCAGGTTCAATGTGGATAAGGCAAAACCAGTTGGCACACCCTTGGAAAGTCACTTCAGACTCAGCAAGAATCAGTCACCCAAGTCAGAGGATGAACGAGATCACATTAGTAAGTTTTTTTATGCTTCAGCTATTGGTTCACTTATGTATGTTATGGTTTTCACTAGACCTGATATTGTCCATGCAGTGGGAGTTGTTAGCAGATACATGAGTAATCCAGGAAATGAACATTGTGAAGCAGTGAAGTGGGTCTTGAGGTACCTAAGAGGCTCTGCAGAAACTTGCTTGTGTTTCTCAGGAAAAAGTTCAGAGGTACGGGGCTATGTTGATGTTAATCTAGCTGGAGACATTGATACAAAAAAAAGTATTATATATTATATATTATATTTATATTGTTGGTGGCACTGCAATATTATGGGGTTCTAATCTGCAGAAGACGGTTTCATTGTCTATTACAAAAGCTGAGTATATAGCAGTGTTAGAGGCTGCAAAGGAGATGATATGACTACAGAGCTTCTTAAATGAATTGGGCAAGAAGAATCAGAAGGGTATTCTCTATAGTGATAGTCAGAGCGTCATATTCCTTGTGAGGAATCCAATATTTCAGTCCAGAACTAAGCATATTTAGATCAAGTATCACTTCATACGGTCATTGTTGGATGAAGAACAATTATTGTTTGAGAAAATGTGGAAGTCAGAACCCTGCTGATATGTTGACAAAGTGTGTTACTCTTGAGAAACTGAAGTTCTGTGCAGCTTCAGTTGGTTTTCTAGCTTGAAGACATGAGTCTTGAGTTGCGGAGGTAGAGGATATCAATTTGAAGAAGAAGAAAATGTTGTTTGTGTACCGGTCTCCAAGTGAGAAAATTATTACGGTGGAGCCCGGCTCAACTGTTCCCGCCAAAAGCCAAGTGAAAAACCGCCATTTTTCTCCTCTACGACCTCGCCTGGCTATTTTTCACGAATTGCAGTAGCAACCCCTCTCCTTTTCGCGATACAGAAGGAAAGCCTCCGCTGGATTCGTGAGTTTGCTTATTGAGCTGAAATTAATTGCAATCTTTTTGCGTTAAAGAAGATTAGCAAGGTAGCTTCTCCAAATATCTTCTTCTTTGGTTGTAATAGCTTGTGTGTTGGCTTACATGCAAAACAAGGGGGAACTGCAGGCTTTTCTTTTCCCTAAAATTCCTTCTCCTTTTGTGTTCTATTCTTCGTAGTTCTCAAGTAGAGAAAGAGAGAGAAAAGAAGAGATAGAGAGAAGAAGAGACTTTTTTTTTAATCGCCAAGGCGATAAATAGTGTAAATTTCTCAATTAGTAAAATTCTCTGCAACTCCGTGGATGTAGGCAAATATTGTCGAACCACGTAAATATGTGTGCTCTTTTCTGGTGTGAATTTTCTCGTTCTATTTTTCGTTTCGTTGTTGATCGTTCTATTTCAATATATCACACAACATATTTAAGTTTTACCACTTTCTTATAGATATATTCCCACTTATTTTATACACGGAGAAGACAAATAATTTCATTGTGGCTTCCGTTGACTGGCCTTGACACATGAGAGGGTAGAGGGAGAAGGCTTCCACCGTACACGGCATAAGGCAAACTCTGGTTGGTTGTTTGCAAATGGATATCAACAAATTATGCACATGAGGACATTAGGAAGAGGAAAGGGGATTAAATCCTAAGTATTCAACTAGGTCAAATGACAGCAAGACGAGAGATAGAGAGAGGTTAACAACTTATGCAGGGGAAAGTTGCAATTCCACAACACTTGCTCTTAAATTTATGAAGAAGCTGGTGCTGAAGGCAACAAAGGGAATCGTGCGAGAAAAAAAAAAACAGAAATTTCGCGGGGAAGGAGGTAGATGCTCACATATTAGATGATTATGTTATCTACGTAGCAGAATATTGTCAAATTAGCATTTAAATATAATGACAGTTCTTACAATATTATTTTCTTGTAGTGTGTTTGTGTACATGTGGAGAGAAAGATAGAGGGAGAGAATAAAATTTTTAATAACTTAAACTCTCATCTATTGAGATATTGCTGGCTTTGGCCTAATCACTTTACTATTTTTTCTCGTTGATATAACTGCTGATGAGGTCACAAATCTTGGGGATGCTTTCGGATGAGCATGCTTAATTTCGAAGTTTCTGTTACCAAAAAAAGGTCATTAACGTTTAAGAGTTTTAGCTTCATTCTACTTCTGGAATTTTAAACCTTAAACTTCAAAGCGTGGATATCGTCAAGCTGAAGTCCACAACCGGAGACCAGCGATTTGGGAGGGAGGATGTGACAACAAGATGGATAATCTCTTTATCGATGAGTTAGAAGGAAGAATAAGAAATATCAGGAGCATTCTTAAAGACAGCAATCTCTCAAAGCCAAAAGGATTAGAAAATAAGAAAGATCAACAAAAGAAACGCATGATTTAATATAGTTTCAAGCAATTGATGGCTACTGATCTTTCTTGTAAATTTCACCATGATTTGATTGCAGAAAATTACAGCTCAAGTTCTTCTAATATATCATAAAGATAACACACTCCTCTTAGTAAAGAAAAATCAGGGCCATTGATTAATTTATTTTCCACAATCACCCATGCACTTTGACGAACTCAACATTTTCTTTTCTGTAACTGCATGGTTTCAGTGGTAAAATTGCAGCTTCTGCAACAAGATTCCACCAATTGCGTCGCATAAATCACTGCAAAAAGCCTGCTGAGTTAGTTGCTTGACAGTCCTGTTTGATAAGAGTTCTGCAAGTTATCAAAATCTCGTGTTAAATCTTCATCTCTTGGTCTTAAAAAATTGGTTCAGTCGGCAGGGAAGTAGCAGTCCGACCATGCGCCATTGGTGTTGGACCTGAGCATCTAGAGTACTGGTTGACTGGCTGATTAATTAGGGTTCTGAGGATGATGACGACAGTGCTGGTCCCGAGATTTAGGACGCTGATTAATGAGCTCCCGCAGCTTCTTCGTACTATAAGCTGCGCCTTTTTACTGATTTCATCAACTTCATTGAAAACTTGATTTTTAGGCTGTTTCCCTTTGTCTGAACGCTCAAGTACGGCTCATGAATGTATTCAATGGCTATAAGCAAAACTATTCAGATTTTATATCATTTTTATCCCTTTTTTTTTTGCTGGCATTTACATAAATACCGCACAATCCTATGTATTTACATGTTTTACACCTAAATTTTACATTTTAAAAAATATTATTATTTTAACTTTAAATATTGAAATACACTTTTTCATGACTATGTAAAGTGGTATACATGCAAAAATTTAAATCTAGGCGTTAGATGTGTAAATAAATATGAATCGAGTGGTATGCATGTAAATCTGCATAAAATAAATATGAAGAATCAATCAAAAGTTATAAAATGTTTATTTAATAATTTGAAGACTCATTTATAGTAAAATCTTGGTTGATCAAGATATCCCAAGATCTCCTTCTGACTAATTTTCGGTCAATAAATTATTGCATTTGTGAAAAGATTGAGATTTTCTCATTCCTTGCCCTCGAATTCAGCGCATTAAAATTTTTTATTTTGTTTTTCTATTTTTTCTTACTAAAGAAAATATTCTTTTTCACTTTGTCTTGTTCAACAATTTTAATTTGACTTCAACTCTTTGATTTTCCTTTTTGATTAAGTTTCAAAAAGAACTCTAAAATTATATCCCTTTTATTTATCCGGGATCATTTTAATTTCAGAGTTTATCTGAAACACTATTCATAGAGATGGTTAGAGATCAATTTTGAAATAATTGGGGGACTATTTTGATATTTTCATAAATTTTGGGACTAAAACAGCCCAAATAAATAATTTAGGATTATTTTTGGCACTTTATCATAATTATAGCAAGCAGCGTTGTTACATAAGATAAGTTCAGGGTACTGGACACGGTTTCTTTCCTATATTTGCATATATGCCATTTAAAAGTAGACACCGAAAGTTCAAATATATTGTTCACCGTGTGCGGTGAGTCAATCATCTGAGATGACTAACTTACATATTTTTGACAGATATAAATTATATAATCACTATATTTGTTTCTTAATGGTGGATCATCATAACTTAAATATAGCTCATTCCTTAGCGAGGGTGGTCTTTCGGAACGATAGTGAGGCTATGTTATATTGTCAATTTTTTGGTCCCTATTTAGGAACCTCGGGGATGTTTGTAAAATGGCAGCGATGGCGAATAACTAAATTTTTTCCTCGGTTTGATTTGGTGAGACGCAGGTCGATGCCTTCACTTGGGGTTAGCTTGGGTGTTGATCTGTTTGTTCAAATCCGATCGGCCCAGACTTGGATCATGCTTTTTGGTTCTTCTTCTAGCTCGGTTGGCATTTGTTCTTGAATAAGATGAATTTATTTGATCGAATAAGTAGAACCTTTTGGTTTCTGTCGGTAGTTATTTGTTATACTTCTTTTCTTCTGGGTCGTTGGATCTCCTCGGGATTCATGCTTTCACATTCTTGATGTACAAAAACAAAGGAAAATTTACAAACATGCGAACTCAATTCCATCGTATTTACAAACATTCCGCCTAACTAAAAGGTGTGATTCGCGTTTTAAAAGTAAAAAAAGGTGGAATTTTTATTTGATAAGAAATGATACAAATATAAAAAAAATAAAATTTAGGTGCGACATGTACAAATACATAAAAATTTTGGTGGTATATATGTAAATGCCTATTTTAAAAAACAATAAATAAATTTCATGCGGGTGTCGTATGCAATTACCAGTGTGCACACAGCCGCAGTAAAGGAAAGCAATAGGCAATCAAATAGCTTTTATGTTGCGTCTTGTTCTTTCGAACACCTTCCCCTTAGCGTTTAGTGGAAACGGTAATAAAACAAATAAATGAGGGCATAAATGGGCACAAACGCTAGAGCAACAATCCCATGCAGAGGAGAAAAAATATTAATAAGGTGGCTCGACGTCGACCACTCCATGCCTCCACTGCCAAGACCAATCTTTTCCTTACATTATAATTATTTATATATATATATATATATATATATATATATATATGTTAGGTATGTCTCAGGTACCAGAAATTTGGAGTCTCTTGGATTTGGAGAGGACTGTCTCATGGAATGAAGATGTGTATCTCTTGGTGTGAAGAAGTGTCTCTTGGATTAGTGGGTTGGGGGGAGCGAGGGTGTGTTTGTAATTATCTGTGGATTTTATCTCTAAATAAATGTGTAACCCTATGAGTACTAACTTCTCTGAAATAGTGAAATTCGCCGCTCTGCACTTGAGGATGTAGGCATCTTTGCCGAACCTCGTAAATCTTTGTGTTCTTCTGGTTTTGTGTCAGATTTCTGTGTTTTTTTTTTGCACTAAATTTCACAACAATTGGTATCAGAGAGATGTGGGTTCTAGGGCTGAGGAAATCGACGCAGGAAGAAGGAAGAGGAAGAGGATCACGGTGAATTGGAACAGAGGAGTTCGCAGTATGCCTTCTTCGGTATTTTTTTCATGAGTCAGCAACACCAGCGGAATTCGCAAATCGCATTGAGGAACGGGCGGTGCAAGATCAAGGCTTCAGTTTCGCGCACAGTTCATGGTTTGGCGCGAAATAGCGGTTCTTTTTTTGGTTTTCTTTTTCACGTACGAAACACAGGAAAGAAATCTCTTGGCTTCTACGACAGAATTCCAAGCAGGAAGAAAACGCAAGGTTCAGCTCTCTCAGACTTCTTCTACCTTCGTTTGAATCTCCCGTGCGACGTGAGAAAATAAGGCGTGACTTCGCCTGTGGCTTACGCGTGAAGTAGAAGGGATTAAATCCAATTTCCGATTGGATTGGAATTGCAAGGCATCTCCAGTTCGGCTTTCTTCTTCAGTGTGGTTTTTCGGTGTTGGCTTACGACAGTAAGAAGAAAGAATTGCAAGTACTCCTCTCTGTGATTTGTAGAAAGAAATCTTTCTTGTAATTATCGAGACGGTGTAATTTACTCAATTATTAAAATCCTCTGCAACTCCGTGGATGTAGGCAAAAATTTGTCGGACTACGTAAATCTGTGTGTTCTTTTCGTGTGAAT
>NEWO01000029.1:2445443-2456669 GCA_003013225.1 Phalaenopsis aphrodite
TAACATCTAAAATGTCCATATTAAATTCACCATTTTATGCATATTTTTATGAAGCTAAGGTGTTAGAAGTATAAATATTAAATTTTTTGCGTTATATATGTAAATGCATAAGAATTGTGTGGTGTGTATGCATAGTTCTCATGTATGTATATAGTTAAGATTTATTTTTTTTAATTTTGATATGTTATATAGTAAGGAAAAAAGTGAGATGATTTGATGAGTGGAAAGAAAGAATTGTATGCTTTTACAAGACAAAAATGTCTAAAGATAATAAAATTGATTAGAATGTGTCCCGAAGCTGGTAGAACCATGTTCTTTGAGATGAGTGGAATTCACAGTTGGATTAATTTTTTGTGTGTTATAATTATGTCAAAGTCTCCTTAAATTCTTCTCAGCATCCATCAGTTATCGGTATTGCTAGGAGAGGAAAATCGCCATTGAAGGTAAGTCATCATGACACTTTACCAATTGATTCACCAATGACAATGTATCAATCACACATGAGTTATTCTTTTTATTGTGTTCTTAAAAGATGCGATCAATATTCAAGCCCTCGAAATTATGGTGCTTTCATTGATTTTCAAAGGGACATGACTCTCTAGATATCAGAATCTAAGCAACACGAGAATCTCCTCTGAAATGAACGATGCAAGAACTCCAACTTTTCCTCATCTCATATGGAATCCATGACTGGAAAGCTCCACTTTATCTTCACGAAGAATCTCACTGGAACGCTAGGCGGGAGACTTCAACTCTTCTTCTTCACTTCTTCAGACTTCAACTCTTCTTCTTCACTTTCTTAAGAAGATCTCCCACTTGCTCCCCTTTGGGTCTTCTTCTCCTTTTTTCTTCACCTTCTTGAACTTATCTCCCCATTGGGCTTGGGATCACCCTTTGATCTCCTTCTTTCACTTCTTTTGCTCCTTTTTGGACTTATGTCTTCTTCCTCTTGCCCCTCCCCCCTAGACCTCATTCTCCTCATGGGTCTCCTTCTCCACCTGACTTAAATCCTAGCCCACTTAAGTCCCAAATGGGTCTAAATCTTACCTATTTCAGGCCCAAAACTTGCTTATTTTTGCTTGACCCAAACACCTGGATCAATCACCCCATCCAAATTGTCTGATCTAGACCCTGTATCCCACAACCTGCACTAAGTTTCTGATCCAACACCTAAAATGTGTCACATGAATTCATTCATTTGATCTGAGCTCCTCGAATTCCTCACGTAGAAAACCACACAACTACTTCTTTGGTCCATCTTGCTGGCCCTGTCAGCCCGACAACTCGGGCCACAGACCAACCATGGGTTGAGCAGGTTTGCCATGCAAAACTTTCGGCCCAACCCGCTAGTGGTGGGGGATATTGTGCTGTCACACATCATAGAACTTTTGGGAGACTTTTATCTAAATGACCGAGCATGAAATTTAAAGAATATTATACCTTATGGGGGAAGAAAGTACTACCTTAAAATGTATCTAATCATCTGAATGATGAAGAGCTTCATAAGTCTACGTAACCAGATTTTTTCCCCTTATCTTACAGGTAAAAGATAAGATTTATTTTATTCTGGCATCTCTCATAGTCAATTATATGTCTTGAGTCGTGAGCCCAAAGGAAAACTCCCGATTAATATAATTACTTATGATATCCAAATTTGAAGGTTGTCGACACTCTTGAAACAACAATCTGTAAATCACACAATCAACTATTATTATGGCTTTCAACTACGTATGACCTATATGACTAGGGCTGTCAAAAAAGCTCATTGTTCGCGAACAGTTCGTGTTTGGTTCGTCAATGAATTCGTACTTGATTCGTTCGATAAGTAAACGAGACGAACATAAACATTTTTTTTTCATTCGGTTAGTTAAACGAACCAAACACGAACAGTGATGTGTTCATTCGTGTTCAAATCGTTATTGTTCGAAATATAAAATAATTTAAAATAATTATATCTAAAAAATTATGATATTTTAAAAAATTAAATTTAATAAATTATAATATATAATAAATTAATAATAATAACATATCAATATACTATATTAGTAATATGCTAATATAGATATTATATATTTATATAATATAAGTTATATAATTAATATAATATATTATTTATATATATTAATATTAGGGATGTCAAACTGGCTCGTTGTTCGCTAACAACTCGTGTTAGGACACGAACAGTGACTTCACGAACAATTTCGAACACGAGTTTATTTCAAACAAACTAAATTTCAAACGAACACAACACGAACACAAGCTCTGTTAATTCATATTCGGTTCGTTTACACCCCTATATATGACAAGGTGATGCTACAACTATCGTCCACAACATTAATTCATGACCGACTACTGCCTCAATTGCAATCGACTACGTCCTTTGTAACATACTATCATTGATAACTATATTCATTACACCTAGACTACAACTGTTATCAATGAACTAAAGTTGTTGATTTACAATAATCAACTTTATTTGTAATTTTATCTTTCTTAATTCAAGAGAAGAGTAGATATGTGTACTCACTATTCATAGTGAATTAATTCAATTGGACTAGGATCGTGTTTTCTCTTTTTTCCATGTTTTTTTTTCGTAAAAATTGAGATGTCTCATTTTGCGTACTTATCTTCTTTTATTTATGTTTGTGTTGGGTTTTTGTACAATGTTATGACACTAATTAATTACTCCACTGTTGCAAATGTCCCGACAGACAACAACTATAAAATAGAAAAAACTACATGCATCTCATTGAAATCATTCACATTTATAAATCTACAATATATTTAAAAAAAATCAACCTACTTGTTGAATCTTGATTTGTTTGTGAACACACCCAAGGAATATATGGAGTGTATGTAAGGAGAGAGAGAGAAACTTATATAATGGAGTGAACAATAATACCACGTATCAATCTTCTAAAATAATCTCCATATTTATATGGGAGATTGTACAATATAGTGATTTTACATTTGTGCTCCTACTTTAAAGGGGGTCCGTTATTGGACATTTTTTGGTATTTTATATTGGTAAATATGTCATTCAACTGCTTTCTAGATAGGTTAATTATACTTAATTGGCTTCGTGATGACAAGATTGGCCCAGTGGATCTGTTTAGATCTTATTGGTCATCTAAGCTTGTTCTGTATGGATTGGGTCAGTCTGCTGACCTTAATTGGTCATCAATCCTTGATCCATGATGATAAGTCTTTGAATGTCATTGGGATCGTTGGAGATTGTAGGGAACTGGATCTTCCTTGAATCGACTCTACTAAGACGATTGGTTTGGATGTCCTTTTGACTCATTTTCATATGAAATGGCTCGTTCTTAGTATCCTCCGGCCATCTTTGATCTGCTTTGTGGTTTGTTCAGCTTTGATCTTATTGGTTTTTGGCTCGAACAACTTCACTTGATAGGCAAGTGACCTCATGGTCTTCTATCAGTGGGACCTTCTTCTTCATACTTAAATGTCGACACATTTTTTATGTACACTAATATTAAATAGAAAAAAAAAGAAAAAAAATCCATCCAAATTAAATTGTACTTTTAATTTTTTTGTGATTTTATTATAAAAATTATGATATAAGTTAGCACTTGTTCTATGCTTTATAACTATTAAATCCAAATGGCTTTAAACATAAGAATTTATTACCTAAGTGATTTTTTTTTTTTTTTTGTAGAAAAACCTAATATTTCAAGTTCATTTCTACAAATATGGACCAATAAACTAAGTCAATAAATTTATTTGCCAAATACCTCAATCCTACAAATTAGAACAATAAAGCAACCTAAAAGTAAAGCAAAAATAAGCTACTAAAATTTAGGAGTGCTATTTTTACTCTCTTATATTAAAAAAATTATTCTCTTTTATTTTTCTCTTTACAACAGATATTATAAATCCTCTTTTTAATTTATTAAATAAATATGAATTTATACATTAAATGGGCTAATAAAATTAGCCAAAATGAGTCAATTAAACCTACAAAATAATATTAATGCACATATAATAAATTAAACAGCCCAACAAAAATCATTAAGAGGCAAAATTACTCCTCTATGGAATGATGAAGACCTCGTCCCTAAGCATAATTTTACTCCTTTGTTTTGTAGCTTGCATCATTAAATTAAAAATTATTAACTTTATATCCACCATTAAGGCATAATAAGCAGCAACCACTGAGACTGAGCAACCAAGCCATGATCATTGTCTTAAAGGCTAAGGAATGCACCTCTCTCATCCTTAAAAATATAAAAGCTAGCTCACCCCAAAGCAAAAGAGATTAGTATCCTCCTTTTTCTTTCCTCTTCTCTCGCTTTCTCTCACTCTTCTCTTCTTCCTTTCCCCCTCTCTCTCTCTCCCTCCCCCCTTCATTCTTGAAGGAGGATTGATTCTCCACCATCCCCACAAACACATCAATTAACCTTTTGCCAAAAAAGAAAAAAAAAAAAAGAAAGAGAAAGAGATCAAACTGTGGAAAGAAAACCAACCAATTACCAGCCAACCATGGTCTTCTCATCAGTTCATCTCTATCCAGATCCACCCAACTGGAACCAGGTAATCCCTAATCTCACCTCTTCCTCCCCCTTCCTCAGCTTCTTCATCACATAAAGAACAATACTCACAAAAGCAACAAATATTCTCTCATACAATATCCCTCACCTTTTCATCCATCCATCAAAACAAAATTTTCAGAAGTCATGTACATCTCTCTCTTCCTTTCAGCAGGGAGGATCAACCGACATCACCGTCGATGAATCCGATCATGTTCATCCCCTCCCGCAACCGGTGGCTACCTCTTCTGCCTCTGCACCACACCAAGTACCAGCCGGAGGAAGCACCTGCCGCCCCGTAGCTGGTGTATCCACCGCCGAAAGAGCTCGACTTGCTAAAATCCCACAAGCTGAAGCCGCCCTCAAGTGCCCCCGCTGCGACTCCACCAACACCAAATTTTGCTACTTTAACAACTACTCTCTCACCCAACCTCGTCACTTTTGCAAGACTTGCCGCCGCTATTGGACTCGTGGTGGTGCTCTCCGCAGCGTCCCGGTTGGCGGCGGCTGTCGCCGGAACAAACGAGGTAACAAGCCCTCTTCCTCTAAAACATCAACATCAGCATCAACATCATCATCATCATCATCATACCTTGTTCCTCCATCTGCTTCCTCTTCCACCTCCTTGGCCGGGGTATTTCGAACAGCCCCACCACCGTTCCTCGCTCCGTGGAACCATCTGCCAGATTACGGACTCCAACAGCCGATCGACACGACGATGGAGAGCATGGGATTGGAGCAGTGGAGGATTCAACAAATCCAACAGTTCCCTTTCTTAGGAGGACTGGCTGAGTTATCTGTGCCAACGGGGACTATGGTTCCGGGGCTCTACCCTTTAGAAGGGGAACTAGTTGGTGGACATGGAAAGATGATCATGTCAACAGTGAAGATGGAAGAGAGCTCTCAAGCTGTCACAACTACTGCTTCTAACATGCCAAGGCAATTCTTCAGCATGGGGAGAAACGACGGACAGATTTGGCCTGTTAGCGGCGGTGGAGAAGATCAAGGAGGTAGATGGATTAGTGGTGAACATGTTTCTGGTTTCAGTTCTTCTTCTGCTGGAAATTTGTTGTGAGAGCTGATTGATTGATCAATCATGAGTTCATGCTGACGTTAATCAGAGCTGTAACGGTATGGAGCAAGGAATTGGGGAGCTTGACTTTTGAGACGGCTTCAAATAAGAAAAAAATTTATGGAGAGAAAGAGTCTACATTTGATGGGGAGATATATGCTGGATATATAGCTACTAGATTTGGTAGGTTTCTATTTTCTTTTCTGTTCTAATTTTGCATTTTTTGTTTTTTTTTTCTTCTTAATCAATATGGGTTGGTGTATTTTCTTTCTTTATGTTTATGTCTAGCTTGTAGTTTGATGACATAAATTGGGTGGTTGTTTAATTTGGTTATCTGAATTCGAAGAAGACACTAATTAATGCATGGTACTTATGATAAACTAAGAAGAGTTGATGCATGTGTTTCTCCTTTATTTGCTTTATTATCTTATTTACTTTTTTGCTCTAAGAAGATCATGATGATGGTATTCTACGTGTTAATTAAACATAATTAATTACTTTTTTTTTTTTGCAAGAGATTAATACTTCTTTCTGTAATAATTACAAGATGATTTTTTGTGTTTCGACACACAACTGTTTATAATTTTTTGCTTTCACATTGTTCAAATATAATTATTTTATATTCTGAAATTTTGGTTTTGCTTATCATGAGTAAATGATTTTTAGATCGTCTTTTCTCTGTATATTTCTCTTGGCATATGCTTATAGTGTTCATACATACATACATACACACACACCTATAATGTGTGTGTGTGTGTGTGTGTGTGTGTGTGTCTTATGTTATTTTGTAATATGTTGTCAATCGAGTTAATTATTATGAATTCGAGCGAGACTTAATGCATGGTATTAATGATAATATTTACTTTATCTTTACATTAGATTTTACGAATTGTTTCTCATGTAATTAAGATGCAGTCATTTCTTCTCAAGTTAAATCAACTGAATTAACTATATAACACTGGTTATATGACGATTACAATTATAAGCCATCTAGCTAGCTTTTGGGCATTGTAACCATTATATATATATATATATATATATATATATATATATATATATATATATATATATATCTAGCTGACTTAAAAGGTACCAAAAAACTTAACACTGCACTTGGGGATGTTGTGAAATCTAAGTGGTCTATTGGCTGACTTGAATCAAATGATCGCTTTAATCTATCTTCTTTGTAATTGTTAGGGCTGTCAAAATTCTGCATATATGGGACAGTTCAGTGTACACATGTAAGTATATAATGTAAGGGAAGGAGAGAGAGAGAGAGAGAGAGAGAGAGAGAGAGAGAGAGAGAGAGAGAGAGAGAGAGAGAGAGAATATTGAATAGAAAGAAGCTCAAATCACACTAAAACCCACACACTCTCAAGTACTCGTTAGAAAAACCTAAGACCTGAAGCCAGTCATAGAGGACTACATGAAGTGAAACGAAGAAACAATTTGAAGAAGAAAACAGAAAAAGAAGAGAGAGAATGAAAAGAGAGCACACATGAGTCAGAAATAGCAAGACACCAAAGGCAAAAATAAAAGTTGAAGTGCCCTAAACACCCTCAATACCCCAACATTTGTTTATGGGTCCATATGACTGAAGGAATCTGGTCCTACTTTGCTTTCTCCAAGACCAAGGCACTCTATCTCTCTCTCTCTCTATCTCTCTCTCGCTGCCCTACACTCCATATATAAATATATATATAGGTATCCCTATTCCCTCTCTATCTCTCTTTGTAGCAGATGAGGAGAGAGATAGAGTCTTAAATATAAGAATGAAGAGAGATAAAGAGAGATATAGTAAAGCAGCCGAGCTGTGGTCGCTTTAGGCTAACATCCAAGGCTATTGGTGCCAACTGTTTTAAGATTGATGCGTCAAGCATGCACCGTCTTTGCACAGTCTAGTTGCAAGGTGACATTAGGTGAGAACTTCAAATATATATATATTGATCGTAAAAAAGTAAGGCCGAAAAGAATAATCGAGTTAAAGGAAAAAAATTAAACTGCATTTTCAAGAAATGAATGTGTTCATGTATTGAGATTCACTGATGCTGATACAGTGTAAGAGCAAGCATAGCACAGTATCTTAGCCTATGATTTCTTCACAGAAAGAGATGAGCTTCTAAATGATTTTTTCTCCATTTTTATTTTAAATTATGATATAAAAATTTTAACCTTCAAATTTCAAGAAACAAATTTATTTTGGATATAGAATGACGTATCCTGTAAGTCTGAATATAAGTTTTTTTTTTTATTTTTTCTGAAATTTCTGATGTAAGGAAATTCTTATTACCGAATTTTCTATAGTGCAATAGACATAAAAACCGTCAACTTTTCATGTTCATAATTCTTAAAACTATTTCAACAATTTTATAGCAAATTTTATAACTAATTACAGCATTCCAAACAAACTCTTGCTGACTGAAAGATCTCTCTTCTTAAAAATGTAATGAAGTTCTTAACATGCCTCCTTTGTCGCTCTCATGCTCATTCTGTTCTATTATTTTACATATATATATATATATATATATAAAATAAAGTGAGTCAGTTTGTGTGAATTAGCTTTAGCTAAAGCAGCCACAGAGACAGAACTTAAAACCTTCAATTGGATGATGTGAAAACTTATTGCTTCTACTTCGTGAAACCAAAATGTAGAAGGAAAAAACGAAATAAAAATGCGTAAAGTTAGGAGGATTGTTAGCAAAACCATACGTACAGAACATACATAATTTATGAAGATTTACCACCTACTCATGAGCGCCTAATTGTGTCATTATTACTTAATGGAAGTGATGGTGTGGGTGAGGAGCTGTAGGAGCAAATTATTACTTTGATTTTGGTTCGATTATTAAAGTTGTTGTTCATTAGGCTTCTTGGATCATTGATAAAATATGATCATGATTCTATATATTTAGTCTCATAGGGGACGCTTTTGTTGTTTTGTTTATTCTTTTCAAACTTACTATTTGGACACAAATATTGGTTTAAAATATTTAAAAATCTCTGTTGAATCTTTTATCAGCGGAGGATCTAATATTGCTTGTGAGTACATACAATTTAGTAAAGACCTCGTAATCATGGATGAATGGTAAAAGTGTGAGAGATGGTGGTGAGATTTGAGAGAGAGTTTCAAGAATAGCGTTTTGAGTTTTTTCCTCATACAAGTCCGAATAAATTGCTCATATGAAGTTTTCTTAATTACATTATTAAAGAGGGAGAAAGACATTGGAACGAGGTCCAAAAGTCTCTTCTCTCCTCTTATCTACGGTTTTATACAAAAAATAAATAAATCAATCAAATTGTACCGTATCACACCAATACATGATGTCTTCGTGAAAAAACAATGGAATAGATGTGAGGCGGTGCCTTTAAAGAGAGGTTGAACCTATGTTCTTCATAGTAATTTTATATTAATGATGATCTTCCCTAATAGCTATCCCTACTAGATGGGCATATGTCACTTCCTCTGTAGAGAAGTGATTCAGCCTCTTCGTCATGTATGTGAACTCGATTCAGTCACTTTAGCATATGAACTCAATTCAACTTATTAGTTTCCATATTTAGAACACACACAAAAAATTCTTGTTGAGGTCATAATATACACTTAAGGTTCAATCAATTAGAAATAATAAACTATATTGTGGAGTAGAATCACAACAAATTCAGGGAATCAGGAATAAAATAAATAAAGCAAAATCATAAAAAAAATAATACCAGAAAAAGCATACGATGACTTGTGAGAAAAAAACCTGAGAAGGGGAATAAATAATGGAACTAAACCACCAAGAAATTTTTGCTATAAAGAATCATAATTGTAAAGAAATACTTACTGAGATATTTTCTCTATTATCAATAAAAACTTAAAAGAATTTTGATCTCTAACAATTTCTTATAATCTCCCAAAAGAAGGCACTTGTTAAAATTCTCTCTTTCAACCATTTTCTACTTCTTGAGAAGCCTATCAAAAATGATGCATTTGAGATAGCAACAGTTCATCCCTCAAATCGAAGGCTTAAGAACCAAAAGCAAATCAACTGCCCCAGCGGCAAACCATGCTGAGTTAGGGGTGTAAACGAGCCGAGTCGAGCTCAAGCCATTCTCGACTTGAGCTTGAGCTTGAGCTTGATTAATTTTATCGAGTTCAAGTTTGAGCTCAAGCTTAAGACTAAAAGTTCGAATCGGCTTACAAGCAAACTTGTTTATTATTAAAGAGAAAAAATAATATTATTTAAAAGTAATGTTATGATAAAATGACATATTGAATGAGAAATTAAGAAAGAAATAATAGGAAATCACTTCATAATGTTTTTTTAAATATTTTTAATACTTCAAAGATAAAGTTTTCAAATTTATTATATTTTGAGTAACTTCATATTAATATTTTTTAAACTAGCCAGCTCACGAGCTAGCGAGTTGAGTTGGGAGTAGCATGAGCTTGGCTTGTTAGCTCATCAAGCTTAGTTCACGAGTCACTTATTGAGCCAAGCTCAAGCCGGCTCACGAGTTGGCTTGAATCACTTACAACCCTACACTGAGTAGCGACATAAATATTTTGCGCATGGGTTCGGGAAAGAAGCGAATGATTTGAAACATCTCAACAAAGTTATGTCCGTTGCGGTGTGGTTGGTTACGTAAGGTGCTCGGCGTAGCTACGTCCAAATTGGGTATGACCACATCATCACAGTCCCATGGGTGCCTGCAAGGAGGTGCTAATGCTTGCGGTTGTTTTGCTTCCGGGTGTTTCTTCAGGGTCCACTCTTCAACTTGTCTGTGCTCATACATATATTTGCCGTAATTGTACATATAATCTTATTAAATCATTATTAATTAAAATAATATTATTTTCATTTTTACACTAAAAAATTAATGAAAAATAATAATCATTATTTATTTATTTATTTATTTTTTTAACAACCAAATGAGCTACTATATTTATTTTTCATCCAATAAAATCGAACTGAAGACTTGTCCTCTTCTATGTATTTTGTATTATTGGAGATTATACCTTTAGGTTGAATAATAGAGGCTCCCAACTTGCATGAGGCTTTACTTTTGTGTCTACATAAACTTAATAGAGAGAGAGAGAGAGAGAGAGAGAGAGAGAGAGAGAGAGAGAGAGAGAGGCATAGTAGAAGCAGCTTTAGCTTTATTTGTTGGTCTGTCTTCTCTTTCTCTTTCTCTTTTTCATTGAAGCAACAAAGAAGAGATATTGTGGAATTTTAGCAGAGGCCCAAATATGTAGTTATCCAACCTTTTTCGCTTTGATTTTGATGAGGAGCACATGAATTCAATCCATCATGGCAGGGTCTCGCAAAGATATGAGAACATAACCGTACAGGAATCAGATTCGAAGATGCCCTCTGCACCTTGCAAAGCATGTCCATTATATTAAATAAATCTATCAAGAGGACGATTTTGACTGATTTATTAGTCAGCTTTTTCAATTTATATTGCGCTGCTCCATCAATTGCTCTTAGAAAATTATGATAATAAGTTGTTCCTTAATTCGCTTATTAAAAGCAGACTGGAGGCTAGTTCTATATGGAATGTTCATCTGGTGAAGAAGAGAGTGGCAACTATCCTGTACCCTCTCACCTTCTTGTAGTT
>NEWO01000029.1:2460144-2485776 GCA_003013225.1 Phalaenopsis aphrodite
AAATTTATCATTTATGTGGAGAAATCTTAAATTTCAGGAGGCAATTGCTTATTCTGGACATAGATTGATTCCACCACTGAGCTTTTATATACATACTACACACATCTTATATATTTATATATGTAACATCGCATCAAAAATATCACCGTCACATTTAAACACACTTTTTTATGCATAGATTGGTGAGACCGAGATGGCATAAATATAAATATCAAATTTTTCGTACAAATCTCAAATTTCAGGGTGAGCAATTGCCACCCCGCACAAAACTAGTTCCACCCTGATCATCATTATATCTTAAGAGACAGGAACACATATATCGTCGAACATTAAAAAAAAAGAGAGAGAGAATATCTTCCTTTCAATATAAATTAAGTTCAAAATTATAGCATCCAATATTGCTATTATTATGTTTTCACTAATATTACTGAATTTGTTCATTTCATCTCTTTTTTTTCTTCATTTATAATATTTCCAATATAAATTAAATAGTATTAATGTTTTTATTGCATGTAGTAAGGTAATGTTGTGCAACCAAAAAAAGCTCATTTTCTATCTCTAGTCATTCTTTTGACTAAAGATTTATAAAAAATCAAGAGAAATTCTCTCATTTAATCAATCAAAAAAGTTCAGTGCCCAGTCCAGAAACACACAAAGGGGAAGAAATTATTAATTTCAGTCAAATATGAGTCTGATTTCAATTCTTTAGAGACCAACTGAACACTTTTGAGTCAGAAAAGGATAAAAGATGGGAGCAGTACTCATTATAAAAGTAGCCACACCAGCTTCCATATCCTACTCGCATGTACTTCATACATCATCAAATCCTTTCACAATCAAAAGTAGAAGAGTAGGATGCAACAAATTTTCACTCATCATTATAGCTCTTACTTTGATTTAAGTCTTGGTGCTCAATCATTAAAATATGTTGTTGCTAACTCAGTTATCATTCATGTTTGTCAATATCATAAATTATATTTCACAAGGATCCAACTCAACTATGTGGAGCTGCAATGAGATCAAGTCTCTTCTTGAATGTTCAGTATAACTCATTGGAGTTGCAAAATATATGAACAATTCGATCGATATTTACCACAAATATCAGATAAAACATATGAAAAATATAAGATCCATTACTTTTCAAGACAAATGCTTAAAAACAATGTAATTGATGCAACAAACATAAGACAAAAGAGTTTCAAAACATATGTGAGTTTAAAGTTTAGTTCAATATCAAATAGCTTAAAAAAAAGAATGGAGTAAAAATAGCAAATGATTAACATTCATCCATAGGTTTAAATTTGAAGTTTGAAATGGGATTAGGTCTTAAGGATATCAATCCAATTTTGCTCTTGAAGAAAGTGGTGTTGTATTTTATGGTACTTTATTAATTGGGGGTAATTTGGTTTTTTAAAATTATTTACTTGTATGTACTATTCTTCCTCTATAAAAGGAACTTGAGCGATTATGAGAGTTGCATGGTGAGAAGTGTTGAGTTGTTTCTCCCATCATCATCCCATATTTGATCTCCTAGGTCAATCAATTTCGTATCTGAATCACAAGCACTTCATTTATCTTGAACTAATCTCTCTTTGATATCTCTTCAAGGCATTCTTTGCTATATAGGACTTCCTCCATATTCAGAAAACACAACACATTCATCACCTCGCATGACCACATATCAAAGTTCTCTTTGATGTCAAATTTCGTCACATCAATTTTGACGGGATATATAACCATCTGATGAATAGGTTTTTCCACCATCAGTGGATGTTGAAGAATATGACATTATGTTATTGCTCTCACTATTGGAATCTCTTTCCAAAAAAATTCCTCCAGCAGAATACTTTTTATCCCTTCAAACTTTGCGCAATAGCCATTCAAAAAGAAAATTTCTTTTAAAGAGGATCTCAGAAATATTCCAGTTGGTGTCAATTTTTTTATGTCGCGAGTGTAGAGTTCACTTGACTGGCTCGAGACAATTCACAACTCATTCATACCTTCCCGTAGCACAAGACACTCATCGAGACCTCGTGTACGTGTTTGAGGCACGAAACCAGGGACTACAACGATTCGACCTTACCCGGGAGAACCCGTAGTTGAACGGACTCACCCAAGACATTGAACATGTTTGATGTTCATTCTGGTGATTAGAGGTCCCTTTGTATCCATTCAGAGCCACCCCAGAGTCAAGGGAAGTCATGGGGCCTTCCTGCACGCACTGCGGGAAAAATATGGTTTGAAATGTCGTACCTGCACCGTAGTCCAGGGCGCCCGTCGGCAACAAAATCTCCAATCAATGCACAAGCAAAATACTCATTTTATAGGCTAGGGGATCATAAATTATTCATATGTGGTCTACCATAGTCTTCGAAGCGAGAAAATCCTTTGTCATGCACTTTCAGTGTGAACCAAGCTTTTCGAAGCTAGACCGGGGCCTAGGCGCCCAAAATGCCCTCCCGGATGGTCATTACCAAGCCCTTGGAAGTCTAGCACTAGTTTCCAGTGCATAGGCGCCAGACTGGGCACCTAGGCGCCAGTCCTGAGCGCCTAAGCGACCAAAATAGCTCAAAACTGCCACTTTCCCAACAGTTGGGAAACTATGCGCCACCTGGGTAGCGCCAGACTAGGCGGCTAAGCACCAAAGTCGCGGTGCCTAGGTCCAATCCAATCCCAGATCGCAGAAAAAAAGCTTACTTTCCTTGGCACACCCTGAGGCAGCCAAAATGCAAACTTTGTGATGATTTGCTTTTGGGAAGAGAAAAGAGGTAGATAAAACCACATTTAGGCCTCTCTTTGAGGTTTACAAGAGGGCTAAGTAAGGGGGCAAATGGGAAATTTCCTTTGGTGAGATGGTTCAAACCTAGGGGAATATCCTTTCTTCCAATCTCTTCTCATTTTTTAGTTTTTGGGGGGCTGCGGCTTGGAGATCTTGAGAGGGCAAGGGAGAGTTTCTTCTTCCTAGGAGCAAGGGTTTCTTCTTGAAGGCCTTGAGGTGGAGTGCTTGGTGAAAGGATGAGAGTGAGATTCTACTTCCTTTTCTCTTTTTTCTTCTTCCACAAGAAACTCTACTTGCTCCTCTTTTTTCCTCCCCTTCACCTTCCTCCATCACTTACCTTGAGTGTGTGAGGAGATTTCCTGAGGAGAGAGAAATTGGCTAGCAAGGGAGGAAGGTTGCTTCTCTCTTACACTAAAGTAGAGCTTCATCCTAGCTTGGGGAAGGATCACCGAAGCACCGCCGGAGCTCGGAACCTCGTCGGAGTCTTGCCGAACTCTCCTTCTAGAGGAGAGCTTCTTCGTTCTTTGGAGGAATGGAGTGGACCTCACTGGAGCTTCGCTAGAACGTGGGCTTCTCTTCTACCATTAGAAGAGCTTCCTCCTACTTGAAGAAACGCTACCGCAACCTCCGCAGTGGTGAGATTCTCGAAATCCACGGTTTTCCTTCTTAGCTAGCCCTAAGATTAGATTTGGCTAGGTGTTGTGGGTTTGATCGCCCACACGATGCTAGTTGGCCGGCCAACACTAATCAGCACGATCACACTCCCTTGGATTGGTCATTGATTTCCTAGAGAAAGACCTAGGTTATGAATCACATGCGTGGTCAAGTCCTTTGCGGAGCAGAGTGATTCTCGTTGTGAACCCTGAACCTAAATCCTAGCGGGTCAGAATCCCGATTTCACCCCACTTTAATATTCACCAACCTTCCTTGGAGAGTTTGAGATGTTTGGATTTTGCAAAGTGAGAGAAGCTTTGTAGCTAACTTATATTATAAATCACGAGAAGTTCTGAAATGAGAGAAGCTTTGTAGCTAGCTGATTCCACAACATGGTATAGAGTTTCCTTTTTGGAGATCTGAAAGTGGAGCTGCCCACATGCCTTGCCAGAGTAGGAGACGGCTATGTCGCATACCCATGTGGTAAACCCTAGGTGTCCAAGAGAGGATTTTAGCACGAGTATGATTTGTTATCGAGCATGATCATTTGCTTTGAATTGCATCACGTGTCTTGCTTGAAGCATGTTGCACTTTGCCTCGACAGGCCACCCCGACCCTGTTGGCATAGCACGTTGTTGCGACCAGCTACCCTGGACCGGTCGACATTGCACATTTGCCTCGATCGGCTGCCCGGGTCGGTCTATCGACCACCTCGGTTGGACAGGCCACCCTAGCTAGATCTACCGATCACCTGGGTCTGACCGGCCACCCTAACCCGATCTATCGATCACCTGAATCTGACCGGCCACCCTAGCTCGATTGACAGACCTCTCTGATCCGAGCAACCACCTCATCTGGGTCCGCTTGGCATATTGCCTTGACTGGCCGCCCCGACTCGTCGGCATAACACCTTGCCTCATTGGCCTCCCAGGTCCGGCCCGCAGAGCACCTCGCCTCGACTCGCCGCCCCAGCCCGGTGGATCAACCAATTTGGTTTGACCGGCCTCCCCAGCTAGTTTGACCGACCACTCTGCTCAGATCGGTCTCCCCGACCCGGTCGATCGAACATTTTGGTCCCTCCAACCAGCCCCGGTTGACTGATCGCTTTGGTTCAACTGGCCGCTCCGACCCGATCGGCTGACATTTTGGTCTAACCGACCGTTGCGGCCTAGTAGACAGATCGCTTTGGTTTGATTGGTCATCTCGGCCTTGTTGACCGATCACATTTATAGAGTATGTCTCGCATGTACATTAGTGTGTTTGTTTGCTTGCATGGTGCACTATATCTTGTATGTGTTTGTCATATGTATGTGCGTCTAGTTATCATTAGGGCAAGGTGTAATTCTCCCTAATGATGTCCTATATCCTAGGCGACCGAACACAATACCTTCTGTGTTATATGTCCTGCATGACATCTTGCATAGTCATGTTGAGTACTTAAATTCTCACTTGGAATGACCTTACAATTTTTACATTTTCAACCATCTCTTCTCATAAGAAAATAATCAATTTGTGTTTATTAGATCATTCTTATAAGTAATAATATGTTCATCTATTTTATTAAATAAAGTATTAACAATAATAAAATTATACGCTAAAACAAAATATAATATGACTCTGTCGTCTTCGTTAATCACTCCAAAACCATAGTCATCATGAATATTTCTAAAATTTTCTACAACTCTATCAACATGTCCATTTAAATCTCCAACAAAAAAAATTTCTTCAAAAGGTATCATTTGTATTAATTCTTCTATATTCCAAATTTTTTCTTTAAAACCTATATTTAAACCTACTTGAAGAGCATAAACACTTATACCATTAAAAATCTTAGCATTAACAACAATCTTAAAGGCTATAATTCCACCTCCAATTGTATTAATTTTTATAATATTATCTTTCAAACTCTTATATATAATTACACCTACATCAGTTCTAGTGTGACTCTTACCTGAATACCAAAGTTCAAAACCAAAACTATCAATCTCCTTAAAACATTTTTTCTAACTCATTTAGTTTCTTGAATACATAAGACATTTATCTTCTTATGAATCATAATATCAACTAATTCGATTAATTTACTTGTAAGAATACCTACATTCAAAGATCTTATCCTAATATTAGTTTCATAAACTAGCTTTTTTACCCTCATTTGACCGTAATATAGGAACCATTGCTTATTAGACACTGCGGCCGGGGGTTCCGATGTAACGACACTTATACATTTTTCATATTATTCAGATCATAAAGCACGTCACTTCCAAGGGATGCCCTAACATTTATACAATGATCTAAAGGATTACTGTCATGATTTTTCGACAAATTTTACGATCTGTCGACTACCTAGGGTAACCTTTCACTTTTCACATCTAGGCCTTAAAATAAACAATGCGAATAAATAAAGAATAAAAAATACTTTGGTTGTAGGCATTAGATGTGCAAGGTATTAAACCAAGTAATATAATTTACATCCAAAAATTAAATAAATGAATAAATAAATGAAATAATTTACCACAAAAAATATCCCAAACAAGTTATCAAAGCCAAGTGCCACTTGTTGAGTGAATCAAAGAGGAGAGTCAACCTTGCATTGATTTGTGGTCATAGCATGGCCCCATGAGTTTGTTAGACAAAACAACCACTTTAACTTGATGTCAAATACTCTCTAACGTTGCTCAGAATACCTTGGTTATACGGATTCACAAATCTCATCACTGTGAATGAACTTTCTGAAAAGACAAAATAAAGGAGGCACAAATTATAAATTTAATGAATAATCTCGACGAAATCTGTTACATGGAAGAATTTAGTGAATGAACATTGTGGAGACCGAGCGACAAGTTGAAATTCAGGGTATTTACTCCAGTTAACCTACATGATGATTCCTGCCTGAGTTAAAAGGGAGAAGAACATGAATTTTCTATTGGATATATTGTATGCAAAAAACTCACCCACTCATCAGTTTTGATGTTGCAACATATACAATATAAATGCCAGATTAGGAAGGGCACCTGAAAGAAGAGTATAAGAGATGTACAGATTAGAACAACATGGATACGAAGTAGTGCAATAAATAGGAGAACCGAAGCGTCGAGATCAAAAGCCTGAGAATTTATATGAAAGTTCTCCGAATCGCCAACTGATATCATGGGCAATCCTTAAGTTCCTACTAATACCATTAACAATAAATTTATGCTGACAATTTCGAAACATAGTCTATGATTGAGAACTATGCAAAAGAATGTCCATTATGTAATCACAAGATTGTAAGATGTTACATGAAACCTTTTATTTTAGTCTGAAGAGTCTATCGAATTACAAACTCATTAGTTGTAGTTAATGAATGTTTTTTATTCTTTTTAAAAATTTGGAGTCATCAGCTTATATATTTATATGTCGTTGTGTTATTCCCTTTTTCAAATAAATCTCCTTCCCATTTCATAAAAATGATCCAAAGCGAGGGGGAATTGAAAAGAAAGATATACGCAAAAAATAGGTAAATTAATTTAAAAAGAAACATGGAAAGCTTATATAAGATATTTTTTGTGTGATAGGTTGAGAGTATACGTCCAAACAAAAATTGGTTTGAAATACCTCGAACTATGGTATTCACAAAGAAAATCCCTACATAAGTCATCGAAAACCAGAAAACCAAAAAGAACATTTTTGTTCTGGGGACAAGAGTACTCTCAAATAAATGTATCTCATTGGTTAATTACATCTTGGATGATACTTAAGTACTTCTGATAAAAAAAGCTTTGTTTACATTATTCTGATAACTGGTAAATAGGTCATAAAAAAAATGGTTATTTCATCAGAACATCTCGTCATCTCGGGAGCATATACAGATCCACATGGGAGACGAGCATATACAGAGCCACATGGGAGACGAAGAATCCCTCATATCAACAAATGGACGGTGGCACGCCGAAGAGAGAGACCTAAGAAATAACTAGATTGATTCGACTGAAAAATCTCTATACTTCAAAGCTCACCAGGCTATAAGAACAGAGGGTAAATCATTTTATCCCAAATGAGTGGCGGCCCATCGGCAATCAAAAGCGTCGAAACGACATCAACGAAATCACAAAGGACAACTGGGCTCAAATGGGCTCGACAAATGAGAGATAAAATCCCTAAGAAAGTAGTAGCAAGGTTAGGCTACCATGCATCCATCATCTCAAGTTACGGAGACCCTAAGTCTACCTGGGCGAGAAGGTAGTGGACCCAACCCGACCAAAGACTCCTTATCAACAATCCATGAATTGTGTCGTCCAATGAGACCTCGGTAGCCCTAAGGTCAAAAGAATGAAACTCTAAGTTCTATGACCCAATAAAGGTAGAACTCAAAGAGGTCAAACTTATACCCGTCAAGTAAATGGCAAGGAAGTCACCGAAAAGTAGTGAAAAGAGAGGTTCAGCTATAAAGCTGGAAGACATTCCCACAAAGGACTTACACTCCTTCTAGGTTGGGGAAGCCTCTAACACTATAAGTGTGTTAGACAACCACATAAGTAAAAAATTTATGTTTGGTCAGTCGGGCTGAAGAAGCACAGGGGCTTCTCCCTGGGATATGTAAAATAATACAATCATCTAAAGTTCAAAGCATAGAGACTTTATAAAATATCATTCAGTTATGTCCATGTATGCGACCCACTTTAAAACAGACCCAAACGCTATGCAGAAAATTAAAATACAGGAAATAAAATACTCATTTTAAACTGATGATATTTTAATCTAAAATTTTAATTAAGCTCAATATTTTATTATTAAGATTTTCATAGAAATGAAATATTTTAATCCTAAAAAGCCTAAATTGTATTAAACAAGATTCTCAAATAAACCACAATCAGTAAGAAAGAGGAAATTCAACAAACTGCACCAAGTAAACCAAGTCAAATATAAATAAAAAACACAGGTCGTGTGTCGTTGTGCAGCAAAATATCCCAGAAAGCAAAAAAGGCAACTAGACTCTGCATATGCATGTCTGGTCTTAATCTTATACATCAGAGTAAAAATCCAAAGTTGAGGTATGGACCACACGGTTCACAGGTTAAACGCATCGAAACTCGTGCATGTACATTATTTCTAGTACAGACTCCCCTACAGGCTATAAAAGGTACATAATAAAGTCTAAAAAAAACTTGACTTGCATGAAAATCAAGTTAGCATAAAGGTTATTTACATACAACGTGGTGAACCATGCCCAGTGGGAAGAGAGCTTAACAACACCTGTAGAAAATGCATTAACAAGGTGGCTCCCTGCAAAAAAAAATACCCCTAATATACTAGTGTGCATATCTCACACCCAATAAACACATAAAGCATCACAAAATGTCTGGCTATGACACAAACCAAGGAACAATAATCAGGACATGAAAAATCGTAACTACAACCTAGCCCTAGTCTAGCAAACCATCTAAATACAATATAGACTAATCACAACATCTAAGTGTTGTCGGACATTAAAATTTTCAAAAATTTAAAATTTAAATTTAAGATATATAAATAATGTACATTTAATTTTGGTATATTTTATTTTAAAAAATAAAAAGACCGGATAGACCTCATATATCTAATATTTTAAGTAACTAAGCATAATACCATAAATTATATATCATCTCGAATGATAAATGTATCACTTGTTGGTAGGCTTAACTACCTAAACTTAAAAGTTTATGACTTCATTTTGGTCTGTGAAATTTATAGCCGACAAATTTTCCTATCTGATACACAGATTAGACAGGGTTTAGATTAATCTTGGTTCTTTTAATTTCATATAGAGACAAGCCCATATAGTTAACTACATCTTAGGTGATTAAAGTAAGCTAAGAAAGCTTTTAATTAATATTAGGGTTTCGCCTTCAAGATTTCAACGTCTAGGTTTTCATGATTGTTTATAGAAAATTCAAATGGGAATGGTTCAATGTGAAACAGTTATTTTCGAAGTCCAAGGGGGGAAAAAGTAAGAGATATTTGGGGATACTTAAGAGATTTCAGTAATATCTCAAACTAATCTACGGTTTGGCTTTATATTTTTGAAAAGAAAATTGTATTTAGTGTTTCAATCTTATAAATTATTTAGATATTTGGGGCTTGTATTTACATATCATATGCAAAGATCCCAAGAAAATAAAAGGACTTATGTCGTATCAGATAACTATCTCGGAATCCTAAAAGTTTAGGATTTATATCGTACGATATACAATCGGAGGAAGTCCTAAAAGATAGCATGTGAGGAGTTACTTCGTGTCAGACGAACGACCTCGACGTTCTATAGGTATGATATTTAAATCTATCGAAGTCCAGCCGAAGTTCCTTTCGCCATCTTCTGTTGTTATCTCAACCGCTGCTCGGAGATGAATCATCACTTACTCCAGATTGTCGTCTCGTCCCAAGAAAAGGAGGGAAAAGAGAAAACACCTAACTAACTTATTCTAAGTTCTTGTTATTTATATGTTAAGTAAAGTTTAAAAGATTATTTTATAATCATATTAATGTGTATTATAGAATTTTGAAAAGGTATTGAAATTTTTAAAAGTGCGTCATAAGATTCCAATCCTAAACATGTGCTCTACCTTCTATCCTAAAATATCATATAAACATGTCAGAGAAGAAATAATTAAAAGTATAAGTACAGGTGAACATAGATAGTACAATGCAGTAAAGAAAGGAAAGAAAAGAATTATATAGTGTTATACAGATCATGTAGGTATTGTATAGTAAAGTACTGCAAAAGGGAATAAACTGAAGGAAAGCTGCATAATAAAGTACTGTAAAGAATGAAAAAACTGCGTAGTAAAGAAAGAACTATGCAGTAGAAAAAGTAAAGAAACTGAAACAACTAAAGACGTACCTAATTAATTTTGCTTACGCTTCAAAACAAATTGCAATTGCATGACATAAATGAATTAGATAAATATTTGCAAACTATATATAAAAGAGTTAATAATGAAGTTAAATGATAAACACATGAAAATTCAAAGTGGGGTATAAGATTTTAATTTGGGGATAGGCTCAGACTAGACTTTCTTTTCTCAAATAATTTTATAGTGCGAGCCTCTCTAGCATCCTTCATATTTTCCAAAAAAAATATGTATTTTTAATTTGCGCAACTCGCTCATGTGTTCCAACTCACCAATTTTGTAACCATTCTCATTCTTAACATTAAAATCAATTAGTTCTTAAAGTGAACTTAATTTCCCAATTCCAGGTGCACTAGAAAATGCATTCAGGTTAATTCCAAGTGACGCAGATTAGAAAGATTCACATCGTCAGTAAGAAACCATCAGAGCAAGATCCTTCCAGCCACATTTTTATAGATTATGAACCGCAAATGATAAAGACTACTTAATGATCTTGGCATTTGAGTGAGATTTACAGTAAGATTCAAATATCGAAGATGTTTCAAATTTTTGATAGCCTCAGACATCTTTTTCTGATATGGAGAGTGTATGAACAACAAATAAATGCTTCTTGATGCCTTTAAAATTTCAGTAAGTATTTCAGCTAAAAGATTTACAAAGCAAGCAAGCTTAACTAATGAAAATAACCAATTAAAATCAGGCCAATCTTGACAACGATGGAACCAGTGAAGTGGTATGGATGTAAAAATTAAGTTTAGATGTTACATATGTAAATAAATAAAATTCATAACCCTCAATTAAGTGATACATAAGCATGTGATGATTAGAGAAAGTTAACAGCTTATCCTTTATGATTTGGATATTACACAAGTATGTACTTATGAATGATTAAATATACATCAATCTTATACTTTCCATATTCAAATACATCCAGATTCTAAAAAAGAATCTGCACTTATTCAATTATATTTGCATATGAAGGGGACAAATACATTTAGTTACAACAATTCCATACAGCTATATATATTCATTCAGGTGTTTGATATGTAAATATTCAAGGATTTAAAATGAGGAACATATAAAGTCTTTCGAATTAAAGAATTCTATAACCTGCTTATAAACATAAATGTTAGATATATAAATATGCTATGATTTAAAGGATCTATAGTTTCACTTTCTAAATTCGAGTATTAGATATGTAAATACACAATAATTGTACACTATGCATCATAAATGCTGAAATAATAATAGCATAAGATAGGAGTAATTCACATAGCTGAATTGAAATTTTCTGTAAACTCAAGTGTGATAAGAATCTAATTCTCCCCAGACAGCCTATATGTTGAAATATGTCTCCAGGATTATCAAGAAATGAGACTTACACCCTCACATCATTGTTTCCCAAACCTTTTCTACTCTTTGTTATATATGTATTTTTTATGTTTAAAATATTATTGAAATATCTTTCCTCATATAGGTACAACAAGAAGCATATATAAAGGAGGTGAAGCTTAATTATTCAATAGGCAAATATGTAAGAGTCATATCGTAAATATGTGAATCTTTCTAGCATTGAAAATTATGGCATAACATAGCAATATCTTGTACAAAATTAAGAATTAAACATAACAATTTTGAGATTATGGAAATATTAATTTCAATAAGTCGATAATATCTGTATATTTTTTTATCAAAGAAGAAATTAAACAAGCTATGATTATAGGTTCTATTCAACTCTAAATCAAAGAAGAATAATAAAGAATGGTATGAACAATAAAATATAATAATATATGCATCTTTCTTTCTATCACTAATAATCTATTATCATTCACAGTAAGTGCCTTGAATCCGCATTTCATTTAGCTCAAATCGGATTTCAGATGATGTAAAAAAAAAATTATTGAGCTCACTATAAGAACATCAACCAGTATATAACCATTTATTTCATTAGGATCGAGCATACGACATCAACCAGTATATAACCATTTATTTCATTAGGATCGAGCATACGATTATAATCTAAAATTTCAAACAGCACTTCAAACTTTGATTAAGAATAAAAAATAAATAAATAATAATAAAATCTCATCTATGGCTGGTAAGTATCAAAGAAAATATAAAGGACCATTAAGTTAAGAGTTAGAAAGAAAACCTACGAAACAGTCGAAGAGAAGAAGAGGAGAACTTACTTTCTGAGAGCGTAAGGAAAACTTCAAGCAAAGAAAGAAATCCTCAAATCATCCAAACAAAATGCTAACCCCAAAATCCTTCCCCAAGGTGGATATTTATAGCCAAAAAGGGGAAGATAAACTTTACCAACTAATCTACCGGCAGTGAAGAGAAACACCGCAAGAGGCAAGAAAATACCTATATTCAAGAATAGGAAAGTTACCAGATTCAATTGGGCGGGAAAATCTGTTAGAGAAGGTTACCAGCGAAGCAACCGACAACAAGAGTCGGTTAGGGCTCAGAAGGAAAGAAGATGACCGGAGAACCGGAAGGAAGCTTCGAGATCTTGACCGAAAGAGGGGCAAGGGTTACGGCCAAGATGAGGTGTGAGCGAGGGGGGGCCGAATGAACCGTATGCATGGGATTTAATTTCTTTATTAAGAAATTCGTTTCTTTTTTCTATTTAAAAAAAACAGCTTTATTTAAATTCATCAATTTACGCACAATTCAGATCAATTCGAAATCCTATCAAAATAGGTGTCCTTTCAAGTTGAAATTGACATTCCGGACGCATCGGAGCGTTCAGTTTCGTCATCCAGAGTCACCCGGACAAGTTCGTTGAATATCATACTAATTTAACTCTAACTCATGCGCGTCACGAGAAATGAAGTTATTTCGGTCCGATCGGAGCCGTTTGATGAGCAGATTGATGATCGGTCATCGCCTAAACGACAATCATAGTCAAACATATTGTTCTTGGCAGAAAGTCTAACGTTGCACGTCATGGGATCCACCTATGTCTTTCAAATCCTATAAGAAATCGACTTGAACTTCAATACGTCGGCTTTAATCAACTCAACTTAAAGCTGAGGATTTGAAACCATCCATATGAAAATTCAAGGAATTAAGAAATGACTTGATTTTCTAAATATTGTGAGTCCCACTCTAGTCCTCGAGGAAGGTTAAAAGGAAAACCTAAGGCTAGATTTTAGGCTCTGGGAAGAGGGAAAGAAAGACCTCAAAATTGAGGTCAAGGAGTGTGAGTGCATAGTATGGGTGAGGACTATTGGATGACTTTGGCGGAGTCGCAAAAACTGACCCTATCCTAAAAATATAAGGGGTCTAAAATACGTCACTAGGAGATAACATTTTAAATAAGAGGACTCACGTATGACCTAACTTAGATAAATTTTAAAATAAAGAAGATAATAAAAATAATAAAATATTCATTTTTTATATTTTAAAATATTGGATCATTAAATGCGGATTTGACGACTATCTAACGCAACCATTCACTTTTCACATCCGGACCTTAAAATAAACAATGCAAATAAATAGATAAGAAGAAAATATTTTTTGGTTGTAGGGAATAGATGTGCAAGATATTAAACCAAGTAATACAATTTACATCCAAAAATTAAATAAATACATAAATAAATGAAATAATTTACCACCAAAAATATCCCAAACAAGTTATCAAAGCCAAGTGCCACTGGTTGAGTGAATCAAAGAGGAGAGTCAACCTTGCATTGATTCGTGGTCATAGCATGACCACATGAGTTTGTTAGACAAAACAACCACTTTAACTTGATCTCAAATAATCTCTAACATTGCTCAAAATACCTTGGTTATACGGATTCACAAATCTCATCACTGTGAATGAACTTTCTGAAAAGACAAAATAAAGGAGGCACAAACGATAAATTTAATGAATAATCTTGACGAAAATTGTTACATGGAAGCATTTAGTGAATGAACCTTGTGGAGACTGAGCGACAAGTTGAAAGACAGGGTATTTACTCCAGTTAACCTACATGATGATTCCTGTCTGAGTTAAAAGAGAGAAGAGCATGAACTTTCTATTGGATATATTGTATGGAAAAGACTCACCCACTCATCAGTTTTGATGTTGCAACATATACAATATAAATGCCAGATTAGGAAGGGCACCTGAAAGAAGAGTATAAGAGACGTATAGATTAGAACAGCATGGATACAAAGTAGTGCAATAAATAGGAGAACCGAAGCATCGAGATCAAAAGCCTGAGAATTTATATGAAAGTTCTCCGCATCGCCAACTGATATCATGAGCAATCCTTAAGTTTCTACTAATACCATTAACTAAAACTTACGCTAACAATTTTGAAACATAGTCTATGATAGAGAACTATGCACAAGAATGTCCTCCAGGTAATCACAAGATTGTAAGTTGTTACATGAAACCTTTTATTTTAATCCAAAAAGATCTATTGAATTAGAAACTCATTACTTGTAGGGAATGAATGTTTTGGATTCTTTTTAAAAACTCAGAGTCATCAGCTTATTTATTTATATATCGTCATATTATTCCATGTTTCAAATAAATCTCTCTCAGATCATAGAAATGATCCAAAAAGGAGGGGAATCAAAAAAATAGATATAAGACAAGAATGGACAAATAAATTTAAAAGAAACATAGAAAGCTCATATAAGGTAATCCTCGTGTGATAGGTCGAGAGTATACGCCCAAACAAAAATTGGATCAAAATACCTCGAAACACGTTATTCACAAAGAGAATCCCTACATAAGTCATCCATAACAAAATAACAAAAAACAAGATTTTTTTTCTGGGGTCAATAACTCTCTCAAAGAAATGTATCACCTTGATTAATTACATCTTGTGGAATACCTAAATACTTTTCATAAAAAAAATTTTTGCTTACATTATCCCAGTAACTGGTAAATAGGTCACCGAAAGGATGTTGTTCCATCAGAGCATCTCGTCATCTCGAGAGCATAAAAAAAGTCATATGGGAGAGGAAGATTCCCTCATATCCATAAATGGAGACGATGGCACACCGAAGAAGGAAACCTAGGAAATAACAAGGCCAATTTGACTGTAACATCTCTATACTTCAAAGCACACCAGACCATAAGGACAGAGGGTAAATCACTGCATCCAAAACTGGCGGCGGCCTATCAGCAAACGAAATCGTCGAAACGACATCAACGAAGTCACAAAAGACAACTGGGCTCAAATGGGCTCGACAAATGAGAGATAGAATCCCTAAACAGGTAGAAGTAGTAGAGTTAGGATACCATGCATCTGTCATCTCAAGCTACGGATACTATAAGTCTACCTGAGCGAGAAGGTAGTCAACCCAACCCGACCAAAGACTCATTGTCAACAATCCATGAATTGTGTCATCCAAGGAGAACCTGAGCGAGAAGGTAGTCGACCCAACCCGACCAAAGACTCCTTGTCAACAATCCATGAATTGTGTCATCCAAGGAGACCTCAGTAGCCCTAATGTCAAACGAATGAAACTCTAAGTCTATGACCCTATAAAGGTAGAGCTAAAAGAGATGAGACTTATACTCGTCAAGTAAATGACAAAGAAGTCACCATAAAGTAGAGAAAAAAGAGGTCCAGCTACAAAGCTAAAAACACTCCCACAAAGGACTTACACTTCGTCTGGGTCGGAAAGCCTCTAACACTATAAGTGCATTAGACAACAACATAAGTAGAGAATTTATATTTGGTCAGTCGGGTTGAAGAAACACGGGAAGCTTCTCCTTGGGACATGCAAAACAATGCAATCATCTAAAGTCCATACATGCGGCTCATTTTAAAACATACCTAAATGCTATGCATAAAAGTAAAGTACATGAAATAAAAGACTCATTTTAAAATGATGATATTTTAATCCAAAATTTTAATTAAGCTCAATACTTTATTATTAAAATTTTCATAGAAATGAAATATTTTAATCCTAAAGGGCCTAAATTGTATTAAACAGGATTCCAGATAAACCATAATTAGTAAGAAAGAAAAAATTCAGCACACAACACCAAGTAAACTGAGCCAAATATAAATAAATAACACAGATTGGATGTCGTTGGGTCGGCAACATATCCCAGAAAGCAAAAAAATGGTTAGACTCTGCATATACATGTCTGGTCTTAATGTTATACATCAGAGTAAAAGTCCAAATTAAGGTACTCCCCACGATTCCCAGGTTAAAAGCATCGACGTGCTCTACATTATTGCTAGTATAGACCCTCCTAAATGTTATAAAAGGTACATAATAAAGTCTAAAAAAAACTCGAGCTGCACGAAAAATCAAGTTAGCATAAAGATTATCTACATAAAACGTGGTGAACCACGTACGAGGGGGCAGAAAATGCGTTAACATAAATCATTACAGCTCCTCCCAGTTGGACATAACTTCCTGCAAGAAAACTGTCCCTAATATACTAGTGAGCATATCTCACACCCAGTAAACATATAAAGCAACACAAAATGTCTGGCTAGGGCGCAAACCAAGGAACAATAACCAAGACATGAAAAATCATAGCTACAACCTAGCACTAGTCTGGAAAACCATCTAAATACAAGGTGGCCTAATCACAACATCTAAGTGTGTGCATAGTGTGGGTGAGGGCTATTGTATGACTTTGACGGCGTCGCCAAAACTGACCTCGTCCTAAAGATATAAGAGATTTAAAATACGTCACTAGGAGATGACATTTTAAATAAGAGGTCTCACGTATGACCTGACTTAAATAAGTTTTAAAATAAAAAAATAATATAAATAAGGAAAATATTAATTTTTTTATTTTAAAATATTGGATCATTAAATGCGAGTTTGTAACATACAAGTGAGGTATTTTAGAGCCATTAGAACCTTAGTACAATCATACACATATTGGTCATAATACAAAAACTCACATTGCTCGTTGAGGTATCCTTGCGAGCAATACTCGTTTAAGTATTACGACAAACAAAAAAAACACTCATCTAACGAGTAGAATATCTCATCAAGACAGTTGGCTGATGCACATACAACATGCAAAAGACTCAACACATTATGATTATTAGATCGAGGTACGAACGATCACAATGAACGCAAAAGAGACGGATCACACATCATGCAAGTGTCAATGCAGGAATGTCACATGCACATGACACATACAAACCGAATATAGTGGGTATATGCCACCTATAAAGGAAATACACCTCACCCAGGAACTGACTCGGGTGTCATGCAACAAACAGAAAAGTACTAGGAATGAGTTTGCATTGGGTATAGAACACATACAAAAAGAATTACTCCTTTCCCGAGAGGCACTAAAACAAGCACATGCAAACATCCAATTAATGTGAAAGATGCTCAAGGCAAACGACAAGCATAAACACAAACTAAGTGTCAAATATGCTAGGTAATGTGATTCGTACCAATTGATAATCACATAACAAGGTGGACACACATTGTAGCCCACACGAGTTTAGTGACTAGAAGCATAACTCATGCCAGACACAAAGTGAGATACCTAAGACACTCCTAGACGGTGTCATAGGAGGTAAGGTAGCACAACTCTCATTAAAAAGAAATGTGCAATAGGTGGCTTTATATGTGTGTCACATTTTTACGGAGTGTGCAAGCATCTATTCACATGCATATGGTGATGTATGTGGAAGAGATACTTGCACGTGCTCAAAGAGACGCCGCAAGTGAGGGTGCTCAAAGTAACACTCAAACATACCAAATGCTAGACAACATACAGGCAAATATAATTTTACATTCAATGAAATATAATATAAGTATAAGGCCAAAAGTGTATTTTTCATGCACATGAATATGCATGCAACAAGCAAACACAACAGGCAACTTAATACAAGAAAGTATACAAGCATGCAACAGTTGTGCGAAGTTGGCCAAAGATGGTCGACCGGACCAAAGCAATCAGTCGATCGGGCCAGGACGACCGATCAGATCAAAGTGATCGTTCATCGGACCAAGGCGGTCGATCAGATCCAAGTGATTGGTTGATCGGGTCGGAGCAGTCGATCGGACCAAAGTGATCGGTCAATCAGCCGAGATGGTCAATTGGACCCAAGTGATCAACCGATCGGGCCGAGATAGTCGATCTGACCCAAGTGATCACATGATCAAAAAGTCACATGTGAAATGTGATGAAAGGCATGCCCGCAATGAAACCCAGAGCGCTCCACAGCAAATCAAGCTCGCCCCATCGACCTGACATAGGATCTAGGGTTATTGATGAAGTCGTAGCTACCATCCGTTACGTGGCGTAATGTAGGGCCTACCTCTAATTGTTCGGTAAAACACGAATGTGCTTTTCCACAAAAAAGAAAACCTTCACGAAAATAAAAGTTTTCCCTCACGAACATAGATCTAGGTAATTCCTCATTCTTTATATTGAGGTGGCTTCAACCCATTCATCAAGGGATGAAGCCATTGAACAGTCACGGGATTACTAGGTTCTCGTCCGATTAGGTCAATGTTCTAGAAATGTGGAGGAAAAACTCAAAGATTCATAGGAGAAATCAACGAAAAAGGCTCCCTAATCTAGCGGTTTCCTCTCACATGAAATCCTAGACTTAGTTCTATAACATCAGACCTAAAGGCTCGCAAGGAATGAAATTGCAAGACTTTAGAAGTTTTCTTACCTATGCGGAGGTTGAAGACGCATTTTTCGGGCTTGATCCAAGCTCCTACCACGCGTCGAAAGAAGCTAGCCTTCTCCTTCAACGAAGTAAAGTAGAAGCTCTCCTCTCAAAGAGAAAGACCAAGAAAGTTTCTCTTCTAAAAGAGATCTTCACACACACCGCCTTCTTCACCAAGAAAATTAGATGGTTGAAGAAAAAAAGTGAGAAAGGAAAAGAAGATGAAGAAGGAGAAAGAAAGAAATGGGGAAGAAGGGTTGGAAAACTCTCAAGCTCTCCAAAAATCTTTCACAGCTCTCCACACAATGCTCCCTCACACACTCAAAGAAATGGTGGAGGAAGAAAAATCTGAAGAAGAGAAGTTAATGGACGAAGAAGATGAAGTTAGGGCTGAAGATGAGGATGAAGAAGAAGCTCCTTTCTCTCCAACTGCTCAAAAGATCCTCTCTAAAGAACTCTTCTCCACAAAAAATCCCTCCAAGAAAGAAAACAAACTCTTTTCTCCTCTTCCCTTTACCAAAAATGGCTGCCACTCTTCTCTAAAACTTTCTCCAAGTGTCCAAGAAAGTCCCCTCATAGCCACCTTTTTAACCTCCCTATGCATATCTCCTCTTCACCCAAAAGGACCTGCAAAATTCGGTTGCCTCAGGGCTTGGGCAAGCCTAGATTCGGCCAAAATCTCAAGAAAAACAGGGATTTGCAAGTAGATTGTCGCCATTCGGAGCGCCTAGGCACCAGGACTAGGCGTCTACTTTTTGCCCACTCAGGTTTCGTGACTCTCGGGAGCTTTTCTGGGTGTCTACTTGTCAGGCTCTCAGTTTGGTGGGGTTGTTCTGGGCACTTAGGTGCCGACCCAATTTTCGCAAAAAATGTTCGGCGAAGGTTTCTATCGATCCATAAGGTATGGGCGACTATGTATGACTGAAACAAGACCTCATAAGTCCAAAAATGAGCACTCTTATTGGTTTTCTATCAGAAATTTTAATATCAATGGGCGCCCTAAACCATTGTGGGGGTTTATCGCCCCAAACCCTGATTTTCCCATAAAAGCGTGTGTGAGAGTTTTATGAATCCCTTGAATTACGGGAAGCTACGTATGAACGTTATGTTATTCCATATTACTCGAAAGGGCTTTCAACATGTGTGATATCAAAATTTAATGCCAACAATGAATACTATTAAATATTTAAACCATAGGATATCAGGAACTCGAATGGCTTGGAAACAAATATTAGCCACCTAAACAAGTATTGATCAAAAGAATTCTATAATGACATGCAAGTCTAAGGGATGGCCTGATTGTCTTGAAAATTGATTGATTACAAAGTCAACTCTAAGACAGGAATGTAAGGACCTTGGCTTCAATATTAAGATTTATTTGCATATTCTTGGCAACAAAAATTAAAAGTTTTCAGTATAATCAAAAACAGTAAAAGTATAAATATCAATATCATGAAGCAGTAAAAATATTTGAATTGTTATAATGTTAAAGGCAACGCCAACGTAAAGAGAAAAGTGTCAAAATGGTCCTGAATTTTTGCAAGGGATTATTTTAGTCTCTGAGTTTATAAAAGTGTTAATTCAATCCCCAGACTCTTATAATATAGATTATTGTCCCCAATGAGGTTTATTTTAGCTCCCATCAAAACGGTCTGGGGACTAATTTAGCACTTTGTATAAACTCCAGAACTAAAATGGCACCCAATGTAAATAGTCAAAAGACTAATTTGGCAATTTACTCCCAACAAAAAGCATATAACAGCACCTCGGTAGTTAATGAGAATCTTTTATATATTTAGTTGTTTCAAAAGTTTATTCTAGACAGCATTCTCCCGTATAATGACAAGGTGCTTGCAACGATATATTACAATAGATCTTCACTCAATACTACCACCATATTTTTTGGTAAAACTTAACTTTTGATGGAGAAATTAAATCACAACTTGAAACTGTGAAACAACATAGGTGGCAGCAGAGCAAACCTGCCAAAGAACTTGTAGGAAAGAGAAAAGCAGTGTGCTAATAACTAGGTTGCCAGCAATGTTTCTCTGCATGATAAATAGAATTAAAATTGGTGCCTAAATAATACATCGAAAGAATAAAAGGACCCTATGAAATACCAGCAAAAAGACAAATTATAGTAAGAAGTGAGAGCAGGAAAGGAGAACTGTTTTAAGTGATTGAAAAAGCTTGATATTTAAAGTAACTATTGCTAAAGCAAAATATTGCATGAAACTAGAAGATTACACTTGGAATCAAAAAGAATTATAAAATAAGCTTGAAACTTTCCATTCGAAATGACCATAGAACTATCATTTGAAAGAGAAAAGGCAGCCAGTTCGAAAAGGAATAAGTGTTTTGAACTATAAATTTTCCTTTCAAGATGAGAAACATCTCCTATAGGTAGGGTATTCAATCTAAGACTACAATTACGCTTTGCTGCAAAAGCAAAAAGCTTACCCATTTAAAACAAGCATGTTTGTAGAGCAAAAGATGCACAACGGCTTATGATATGAGTCTCCTAAGGCAACTAATAATATGTATTATGCTTTTATACAAAGGAAAATAGAGAATTTACAAATCACAAATTAGCAATTAAACCAACAACTTTATTTCATTATATGGAATATTAGAATTTAAAAACAAAGAAAAAGAAAAGAACCAAAATATCCAAGAATTTTAGCAAGAAATACGAAAAATAAACAATAAGCAAACAAATTAATTTACAAAAAATCAGATTTCCCGCATATCACTTTTTGAACAAAACAAAGCACAATCAACTAGCTAATAATAAATTATGTAGAAGACGCAATGAATAAAATTATAAGAGAAAACTAAGCCTCATGTCGGAATAAGGAGATTACTTTCTCAAGAATTATGTAAACTCAGTTGTACTGCACTCAAAATTATCACACCTCCAACTAACATTCAAATCATTGAAACAGAAAAGAAAAATTTTTATTTAAGCCCAAAAGTTTTGAATATCATGCCTCGGACTATCATAGTGCAGTGTGCTTGGCTCCTCGGAATAAATCCTACTGCAATTTCAGCATCTACCATAATAACTAAGGCATAAACATTGATTTATTTTAACTGGTTTTCGTGTTCGCCAAGTTGTTGCTAATTGGTTCTTTGTTCTCACCAAATTGAGCTAATCTCTTCTTAGAAGTTCTCTTATTCACACTCTCTCATCATTGATTTTCAGATATGCTTGTTGATGCTTATTAGTATTGCTGTTAGTATATTCACACTCTTAAGTTTCTTCTTGATAATTTTCTCAATCTATTCCCAGCTCACTTCTTAGTGTCTTCTTTTCACACTCTCTCTCGCTTCATAATGTCTATACCTCGTTGTCTCTCGCCGGCTTCTCAATCTCACAATTTCCATAAATTTTAATTATTCTTTTATTACTTCATTATTTATGACATGATTATTTTTTGCATATCAATAATGTAAAATTATGACAATTTAATGTATCATTATAGTTGCTAAAACATTATATCTTATGTAAGTTTTGACCACCGTATAAAAATAATGTGCATATGCGATAGACTAAGTCATGAGAGTTCTAGTTAGCAAAAGCAATGCTTCGCTTTGCACTTTTCAAGCTGAAGTAAATCCTACCATATAAATTGCATTTGGTGTTTTGAAAGCCCTATTAGTTAATATGGTTTGCATAAAACTTGCCTCGACTTAGATTTAAGTTAATCCCAATCTACTTTTAAGTTCTCCAACTTAACTAGCTATAATCCCAATTTAAGTTTCAAAAATCCCATCAAAATAAGCTCTAAATTACTCACATCACCAACCATCACACAAATACTCAAGCAAAATGGGACCATAAGACTCTCACATGATCACAATAGACACCACTTATTCTTAATTAGAAATACTGTGAGGCATGTTTTTGGGCATACCTCAAAACCAAAGCTCTGCCCACGAGATAAAACTTTGATATCTACAATAATACAATTAAATATAAGAAAAAATAAGATAAAAATTGAAAATTAAAAAATGAAGCCTCCATATCTAACTCTATAATGATGAATAAATCAAAACTTAAATTAACTTTTCATTCTATTCAATGATAAAATTTATTAATAAAAAGATGCTGAATTCTGTGAAGATGACCGAAAATAAGCTTATCATAGATATTTGAGCCAAGTAACGAAATCAAAAAGTCACTTTAAGGTTATGTTGTGTTTTTCTCACGTAAATAATAAAGTTTCCCCAAAATATAACCAAAAAAATCAAGTGCTACTTGAAAAATAAGTCATTAAGGATAACACATACATTGACTGGAGCACATTGTAAATGTGGCTTCCGTAATAATGAAGCCAATAACAAGAACCATAAATAAGTGATGGTTATTCTGGCCTGCAGAGCACATTAAATTGAAGACAGATGGATTACTGATCTGATTTAATCATTACACAATTGGCTCAGTTATGACAGTTCAATTCAGGACATATAAGACAAACCTATGCAATTCCCAAATGCAGCACAATGGTGATCAAACCCCTTAACATTTCTCTTACAAAAGTAGCAATATCTAACTCTCGATAAAAGCGGAAAGCCCTGGAAAAAGGGTAACATATTATAAAATATATTGAATCAAAATAGAGATATTAGTTGATGAACTTGCTAGAAAAGCGGAGCAGAAACAAAGCTGAAAGATATACTTCACTATATGTTGAATCCAGATTTGTCTGATCATGCCCAAGGGATAGAGCATAGGGACCGAAGGTGAGAAAGAAGAAAAGAAAGGGAGAGGAAAAAGAAGGCTTGCCCTGCAGGGGCGAATGGGATGTTTTTGGGCTCTAAGACACATTTTATTTCATTGAATCTTGGGGTTACAAGAGAGGGGAACCAAAAACCGTCATACATGAAAAAAATCCTCTTATTTATAGATGATAGGAGACCAAAAGTAGAATTACATTATTACCCTAGATAAATAAGGGGTAGTACTGGTTACTTTGGATATTTTACCTATCGAATTGTCACCCGCCGGGCTATGGTCACCAGATTGCGGTCATCAGGCCTTACTTTAAAGAGAGTTTTGCATGGTATTTTATTCTTTTTATTTGGATCATTAGATTGTCTTGAGATCCGTACAGATCATTTATAGGTATACATATTAAGTTTTCCATTTTTTTTGCTCCTTAATAGTGACAGCAACGATACAGACATACAAAATTTTTAAAATAAAAAATATGGTCAAATGAATTACTGATGATACTCCCTATTTAGGAGCTATTTGTGCTTCGTTCTAGAAGCTTTTGGGCTTTTTCGCCGGCTTCGAAGTAATTTTCTTCGAATTGACTCTTTGGCATGTGTTGTTGGTCGACTATCCTGGCTTATATATCAGTTTGATCTATACCGCATTATTTGCTTGCAAAAGTTGCCTGTGAAGAACATTGGTGTTGGTTGATGACTCGGATCTTCGAACAGATAATTAGTCATTCATGATGTATTTACCTCTCGACACATGTCTTACAATGCTTGTGTCTCATTCGCTCAGTCGGATCATGCTGCACCTTTCACTAGGTCTAAGGTGGATCTTGGAGCTGACTTTGCATGGGTAACCATTAAGACTAGCTATTGAGGTGATTTGCATCATGCCCTTCGAGGAGCTTGTCAGGACTAAGCAAAGAACGACCACCAGAGCTTTATCCGTGTCGAGTATAGAGATAGAGGTTTTTATTTTGTTCGGCATTGAAGGTCGATTGTAGGACCTACCGAACGATCTTGGCTTTGTGGTCAATCGTTTTTATTCGACCAGGGGGCTTATGTCGTGTCCGGTATATATCCAGGGCATTGAAGCCGGGTTCTAACATTTCACTTGTGTGAATCCTTGGTCGTCCGGTCGGATCTCACTCTTAGGTGGGGTCCCCTCTTTATGGGAGGAGGCCGCCTAAACTCCTCTTCGGGATGATTGTCGCAGTCCCCTTCACGGAGTATTGTAGCTACTAGCTACGGGACAGGGAGCCATCTCCTGTTTTTCATCCGATCTAAGCTACGAAACTTAAGCTCATGGTAAGGAAAGTCCCTTGGCTGGCCCTTATGGTGTTTTACCAATTGGAAGTTTATGCATCGTTGTCGGTTATTTTTTATGCTTTTAACCGATATGATGTTGTTGGCACCGCTGTCGATTTTTGCTATCTGGGTTTGAGTTCCCAAAATGTCAGGTGACTTCTAGAATGCTTGAACTCTTTGAGCTCTCTGAGTCTTGACCTGACCTCTCACATTGAAATACCAAATGTTATAATACACATGTGTAATAGAATAAAATTTGAAGAAAACAATATGGTCATACACCAAAAAAATAACAATCTATTAGTGGTCAAAGAGGACTACAAATATAGTTAATAAAGCAAAAATTTTGATATGAAGCTGAAGCATTTCTATGTTAATTCATATAATAAGAACAGAAGGACGAATCCTTTGTGTAGTTATGTTTCTTCAAACTTGAAAATGTTTACTAGATTAAACGAGATTAGATATAGAAAATAAAATTTAATAAATAATTTTAAATTTTTGGACGTAAAAAGATTACTATATTTATTTTAAAAAATAGATATAAGAAAATTTTCATTTGAAATCTCATATAGTTAAAAAATCTTCAGAAATCAGAAAGTTTTAAATTATAACAAACCGAAATAATGATACTTCCTTCAAGAAGCAAATTACCTCGCTAATATGATTTTGTAGA
>NEWO01000029.1:2485808-2508305 GCA_003013225.1 Phalaenopsis aphrodite
TGTGTGTGTGAATATATAAGAATTGAGTGGTATGTATGTAAATCTTTCATGTTTTTGAGGTGGTCGGTTGGAAATCGAAGAGACGGCTGGCTGGTGGTTGGCAGATATGGGTGTAGTTTGGAGATGGTCGGTCGGACACACAGATGAGATGGGTGGGAGGAAAATGGTCTTGTGAGGAAATAGACGGGAAAAAAATAGCCATCTCTTTTCCTTAACCTTCCACAAGCCATGTGAATGGCATCTTCCTAGCGAATGCAGCCCGACAACCGCAGTCTGGCAACTATAGCATGACGACCATAAATTTGAAAGAGAAAAAGTTTGATAGATAAAATACCCAAAGTAACTTGTACCATCCCCTCTTTAGAAATGGTAATAATGTAATTATATTTTCGGTCCTCTAATCACCTGTCCTTCTGTTCTTAAAATATGAATTAACATACAAATGCTTGAGCGTTGAATCAAAATCCCTGCTTTAATAACCATATTTATAGTCCTCTTCGGCCACATATAGGTTGTTATTTTCTTGAGTATGATCATGTTGTTTACTTCAAAGCTTATTATATTAAACATGTGCTTTATAACATTGGGTATTTCAATGTGAGAGATCAGGTCAAGACTCGGGGAGCTCAATAAGTTCAAGCATTCTGGGAGCCACCCGACACTCGGGAAACTCAAACCCGGATAGAAAAACCGGCAGTGACACTAAGAACGTCTGATCAGTTAAAGGCATAAAAAATAACTGACAACAACATCATAGACGTCAGATCGGCAAAACACCATAAGAGCCAGACAAGGGACTTACCTTACCACGAGCTCAAGTCTCGTGACATAGATTAGATGAAAAGCAAGAGATGGTTCACTACTCCATAGCGACAAGCTTCGTGAAGGGTACGACGACAAATATTACGAAGAGAAGTCTAAACAGCCTCCTCCCATAAAGAGTGAACCCAACCTAAGACGAAGGTTCAACCAGGTGACCAAGCCCATGCAAGTGAAAGGTTAGAATTCAGCTTCAACGCCCCGGATATATAACAGTAGCGGCATATGCCTCTGGTTGAATAAAAAAGATCAACCATTAGGCCAAGATCATCCGGTCGGTCTCACAATCGGCCCTCATTGCCAAGCATTAAAAAAATGTCTCTATATTCTACACGGATGAAGCTCTAGAGATGATTCTCTGCCCGGTAGTGACAAGCTCAACGAAGGGTATGGCGCAAATCACCTTAGTAACGCGTCTCAGAGGTTACCCCGACGAAGGCAGCGACAAGATCGGCTTAAGACCTGGCGAAAGGTACGACCCGACCAAAGCGACGATCTGACCAAGCGAATGAGACACGAGCATTATTAAACATGTGTCGGGCGGTGAATGCAACAAGAATGATCAACGATCTTTCTGAATATCTAAATCATCAACCAACACTAATTTTCATCACAAACAACTTTCATAAGCAAATAGCATGGTAAAGATCAAATTGATAGATGAGTAAAGCTATTCGACCGGCAGCACAGACCAAAAAGTCAATTCGAAGAAAAATGCTTCAGAGCCAACGAGATAGCCTAAAAGCTGCAAGAAAGAAACACAAAGAGCGCTTAAATAAGAAGTGTCATCAGTAATTCATGTAAACATATTTTTCGTTTTAAAAACTTTCTCATCCCTTATCGCAGCTGTCGCTATCAAAGAGCAAGAAAATTAGATAACTTAACATGTACACCAAAAAATGGTGTGCACAGATCTCAAGACAATCCAACAACTCAGATCAAAAGACTAGAATATCCTACACAACTCTCTTTAAATCAAGGTCTGGCAACTACATCCTGGCGACCATAACATAGTGGGCGATAGAATTCGCAGTCACCAGGCGACTAGAGCCTGGCGGGCGACAGAATTCCATAGTTAAAACACCCAAATACCTCAAGTAACATGTACTATCCCCTCTTTAGCAAAGGTAATAATGTAATTCTACTTTTAATCCTCCTATCATCTATAAATAGGAGAGTTCTTTCATGTATGGGGTTTTTGATTCCCTTCTCTTGCATCCCCAAGATTCGGTGAAATAAAATGAGTCTAAGAACCCCCGGAACACCACATTTGCCTTTACGGAGCAAGTCTTCCTCTCCCTTTGTCTTCCTATTTCTCACCCTCGGTCCCTATGGTCTCTATCCCTTGGGCATGATAGGACAGATCTGGATTCAACAATATGTAAGCCTGATATATGAGGAAAAAATATATTTTTCGCAGTTGGATATGTTAAGAAACAATTGTCTATTAGTGCAAAATGATCCAAGCGCACCCTTCAGCATAAAATGATTAGTCCATAAGTGAAAAAAATGGCCAGAATCACTCATTGTGACTTTGTGCTTCAGTAGATTATATTAGCACACATGTTAGGCAAACAACAAAATAAAGGACACAAGTAGCTACTGAATCAATCGCTAATAGGCAAAAAGAACAAAAATTCTAGGAGGCATTACGCCTGCTTTAAAGAGGCTACTTCCATTTTCTTCCTTTTCTTCCTATCTTTTTATTTTCCAAAATGTTTTTCAATATTGGTTGAATGTATGATTGATTTTTTCTCAGATTTACTATAATTTATTTACTTTCTTTGTGAGAAATTTTGTAAAAAGAGCTTCGAATGAACCAGGTTTCCAATCATGGCGGGGTAGTTGATTTGATTGTCCACTTCAAGGAAATCTATAAGAAGAATCTTCTCTCATCTGCTCATAAACGGATCAAAAGCTCACATTCGTTGAAGTTTTAAAGTTTCAACTTCTTGCTGGAGATTCCAATGGTGTTGAGTTTTGTAAAACACAGTTAAGACTGAAGAAAATGTCACTAAGAGGACATAATAAAAGCATCAATTATTGGATCAAAATCTAGATTATTTCCATAAAAAAGAGTTTAAAATTTCTAACTTCCATGGAAAAGCATTTTTTTTATTATTTTAAATTTAAATAATACATGCAACAACAACAGGCCTTTAGGCCTTTATCCCACTAAGTGGGGTCGGCTACATGAATCCTTTTGCAGATAGTTTTTTGGGTTCAATCCTCGCCTTGACATATTTGTTTATTTTAAGGCTTAAATTATATAGCAAAGTCAATGGAAAATCTTTCTCTGAATCGTACTTTTCCTTTTCTCCTCTTGAATTACCACAGCCTGTTGAAAGCCAGTGGCCCTTAGTGGTCTGACTCTTAACAACTGTGGCAATGTAGAAGGTCTGAAGTTCACCTAGAGGCACTGGAGAGGAAATCTTAAGTTGATTCCATTCTAAAAATAACCATTTGATATCTGTCCCATAGAAGAAAAATCAAAAACAGGAAAAGAACAAGACAAATTAGAGAGGAAAAGTCACCTACAGCTTAAAACAATGCTCATGGTACTTCTTTTGCAGATTAAAAGCGAACCGCTTATAAATTTTTTAAAACTTTTTAAATCCATTCTAGCCTTAATAAAATTGAGAGATTGGCTACAAATCACGTTGGTATCGAAGTTTCAATCTTTAATGAAAAAAGAGGATATAAAGGTCAAGGGGGAGTTGCATCTTATTTTAGAATCGAACTGAAATCTAATGAATGGCTAACAACTATTCCACACCAAATCTAGTTGAGAATACATATTGCTAGATTGATAGAAAAGATGGCCAATAAAATGCAAAAACTTGGAACATAAAATTACAACTTCAAGCATAGCGTGAGATGCTAATGAAGGCCTCCTTGAATCATTATAAAGAACCACTTTTAACTGCATTAGAACCCATGATTTTTCTATATTTTATTTAGATTTTCATATGAAAAGCATTATCTCTTATCAGTTGTAGGTTACTCATTTATGAGTGTGGGGGATATCTATGCAATACTAAAATCATAAATTCTCCTTTACCGCCACAAAATTTCTAGCATGCAAAATAATGCACACATGAAGACACGCACATCAAATATGAAGTACGTTCACTCTCATTAAGCAAGAAGTTTTTTCTCAGTATTAAATTTTCTAACATCAAGAAGATGATAAGCTTATGTAGTAAGTCTAGAGAATAATACATTTTCTCCAAATAGTGACATGTCACCAAGGTAAGAGAAAGCTTCTTCACACAAATACACAAAAAAAATCCTAACCTAGCTAAAAGAGTATGCCATGGGAGCCTCCAAAAGCTTACAAACACAAGCTAAGTTGGATAACAGAGTTAACTTGAACCACAAAAGAAAAAATAAATATTATTACTGAAAACAAATAAGTGGCCACAATTAACCTATCTTGAAAGTAAAAATATAACAAACACGGCAAGCAAACTCAAACTACGGCAAATATATGGTGGTGGTTTTCGTTAGGGATTTGGAAGTGGTGGTAGATTTTTGGAATGGTTGGGTGGCAGTTGCAAAGTGGCGGTTGTAGCAAGGGAGAGATTTTGGGTGGTTGTTTTAGGGGTGGTAGCAAGCGTTGGGAGGATGGGGGGACCAAAGAACAACAAGTTACTGTTTTCCAGACGACGACGGCAACAAAGGAGACGGGGTGTTGGCCAAGAGAGCATGCCGGAAAGTGGGGATAACAAGTGTCGAGTGGTAGTGTCAAGTTGGCCGCAAACCTAGAAGGTGAGGTACGCAAGGACTGAGGTGGTTGAATGGTTGTGGGCTGCCGCAAACAGCAAGGGGGAGGACTAGCGTCTGATTCAAGAGGAGGACAACAAAGATCATGGAAGGGAGGTAGCTGGAAAGAGGAGAACTTCAGGAAAGAGCAGCCACGGTGGCTGTCCCGAGTTGCTGCAAAACGAAAAGAGATGTAGCAATGAAGCGAGGGATGCAAGTAAGATGAGGTCAACAATAAATACTCCCTCTCGGGGACGAGCTACAGCCGAAGCACCACTCAACCCTTGGAAGAGGGTCACCTTCTAGGAGAAACTACAGTCGTAGCACCGCCCGCCTTTAGATACAGCCTTAAAAGGGAGAAATTGAGCCGCCGACGGTTATCCTGAACAGAAACATCACAAAACTGAAAACCTAAAACAAAGGAATCATATAAATAAGCCCTAAATAACTAGGATTAGATCCTCTTATGGAAAGGTGTCAAACCCACGTGGAAGAGTTGTTAGGCCCTCTCAGGTCTAAACCGATTCAGTCCAGAAGAACGATATTACGTGAGAGGGAGCGGCTTCTGATTACACCGTGGGAAGCCGCGGCTAAATTTGCGCCCGCGTTAGTCTCCTAGGATTGGTAGGCCTCGACCTCATTTGTTAAAGTTTTTATCTCCTCATAGTAGTAAGGTTAGCCTCACTGGAAGTACCTGAAATAGCATAATCTTCTGACAAGGCGGTCCTAAAGGTGTTGACACTCTACAATGTGTCTTGATAGAATAAATATGCACCCTCTTTTGACACATCCTCAGCTGGAGTTGCATATAAATATAGATTCCCGTAATGTAACTCTTGAGTCATTAAGTCTGAAACCTTCTTACACTTTTCGTAATCAGCGGAATGTAGCTGACAAACAAGTATGTGAAGAAAAATCAGCTCTAGAAGAAAAAAAGTGACAGATTGTGTCACTCTCACTAGCAACCACTCAGGAGATGTCTCTTCTTCTTCTCAGATAGAATCTGGATCCTATTGAAGAATTTTCTTCAACATCAAGCTCCTAATATAATTTTCAAAGCTGTGGTTCATACCTCCTATTTGGACATCTAATGGTGAGTATACTGCTGAGTGAATCTAATAGTTGAACAACTCCATTTAATCTTTCGGATAATCATAAAATGAACTCATTTCTGACATGATGAACCTCCCTTAGTAGGGGCAACTTAGGAAGGAGTCTATAGATCTGAAAAACCTAAATTTATCTTATTTGGGGTTGTTATGCCTCGGGTGTTGGTTCCTCCAACTCAAGGCCGTCTTGGACAATCATTATTAATTCAGTCAAAGTTTCTCTTATAGACTTAGCTCAAATTATGTGCAGTTTGAAGATGGTACTCTGTGTTTTTACCTACTTCAGTGTCTACTGTGTCATTCCTCATTTTCTCAACAACGTCATACTCTGCCAAATAGATCATTCCCCTTATTCTGCAATTTGACTCGAAATGCCCTAACTTGTGACACTTGAAACACTTTTTAGCTGGAATAGCTTCATGATCAATGGTTTGCTCCACATATTCTATACTCTGAATTAGTTTCTCCTCAGGCAGGGCAGCTTCAATGTTCCCTTAGGTGTACTCTAACTATAAGATCCTGGGATTGAACTCTTCTTGTGAGATGTGGTGGTCGCTCGGTGATGTGATCTCTTCACTTATGAAGCTCGAATCCGAACATTCGATCTGTAGTGAAATGGTATGTACTGATGTTGTATCTCCCATTTTATCTTAAACCATATAGTAATTTTACTTTTCCCTTCTCGCTGTCGAAAAATCTTCAAATTTGCCCACCACTGAAATGCACTCTTCCCTAACTTGCTAGCATATAGTTTTACAACTACATCCAATGCGATGTCCTGGCACTTAAAGACACATTCCAAGGCCCATAGTCACTCTGATGATCTCATACAGATCCATGTGACTGTCGAAATATGACAAATTCATTATTACTTCAAAATTTTGGCTCTCATATATTTTAGGTCAAATGTTCGGGTTAGAGGCTCTTCATCTCTGAAATCTCTATGACGTCCTTTACATTTCTATCCTTTAATAAGCACCTTATCTCTCTATCCTCTAACAGGCACTTCATCTCTATAATCAAATGGAGTTGGCGTGACCCAACTGGACGTCTCTTTTCCTCAATCTTATGAAATCCTAGTAGCACTCGATAGAACTGTCGTTATATCTCTTCCATGGTAAACTTCTGATTAGCTTCTGACACTTGTCTTAGTGGTGTCGCGGTTAGGTTTTGAGGTTTGGGTATGTGGAAGAGGTGTATACGAATGATGTAGAGTGTAAGCGTGGTTTGAGTGGAAGAGGGGAAAATTTTTCTCAGGGGTGAAGATAGGATTGGGTATGGTGGATGCTGAAAATCCTGGGTTATGATTAAGATTAGACTAGCTCTGATACCAAATGATATCGAAGTTAAGCCGAACTATAATAGAAAAGGCAAATAATATTATTGAAAACAAATAGGTGGTTACAACCACACACACTTGAAAGAGAAAATACAATAAACATGACACACAAACTCACACTAGGGCAAATCTAAGATGATGTCGGCCATTAGAGGTTTGGAAGTGATGGTAAATGAATAGAATTGTTTGGTTGGAAGGTGGTGGATGTAGCGGGGAAGGGATTTTGGCTGGCTGCTTTGGGGGTGGAAATAAGCATAGAGTGGCTAGGAGGGCTAGAGAACAACGGTTTATTGTTTTCCGAACCACGACAGCAAAGAGGACGAGGTGGCGTCAAAGATATCAAGCTGGAAAGTGGAAAAAACAAGTGTTAGGTGGTTGTGCAGGGTTGGCCGCAAGCCTGGAAGGTGAGGTACGTAAGACTTGGGGTGGCAGGAAGCTTGTGGGCTGTCGGAAACAGCAAGGGGGAGGACTAGCATCTGATTCAGAAGGACGACAGAAAAGAATGTTAAAGGGAGGTAACTGGAAAGAGGGGAACTTCAGGAAAGAACAGCAACGATGTATGTTCTGGGCGGCTGCAGAGAGAAAAGAGATGTAGCAGTGAAGCGGAGGATGTGGGGAAGGGGAGATCGAGAATAAATACTCCCTCGGGGAAGAGCTACAGTTGAAGCACCACTCAACCCTTGAAAGAGAGGGTCACCTCCTCAAAGAAGCAACAGTCAGAGCACCATCCGACTTTGGAAAAACCCCAAAAAAAAAAAAAAGGAAAAACGAAAGGCGGCCGAAAAAAAAAAACAAAAAAACAAAAAATCTAAAACAAAGGAAACACATAAATAAGCCCTAATAACTAAGATTGCATCCCCCTATGGAAAGAAGACGCCAAACCCATGTGGAAGAACCAATCGGCCCTCTCCCAGGTCCAGACCAATTCGGTCCAGAGGACGAGCGGGAGCAGCTCCCTGTTACGCCGTAGGGAACTGATGATACCCTTCATGCCTGCATCAAAGTCTCCTTTCAAACCCTTTAAACCCTAGCCATCTGAAAGGGAATCACATAAATCAATGAGGTGGCATATAAATTTACAAATACAAAGCTAGCCTCATAGTCCTCTGATCTCCATAGAAATATTTTAAGCGTTCCTTTTCAAATATATTGAACCAACAAGTAACAAATTTCAATCTTATGCATGAAATATTTTATGTCCTCAACTTTCGTATCATTAGTTTTCACTACAGGGAAGAATTTTTTGTTAGAATTAAATTTTATGTCTTTCTTAATTTTCATCAAAACTAAGTAATTTTAAGACTAACTGTCTTCCAAAAATTGCATGTTTGGTGTATTGTTCGGTTGTATCTAAATCTACACTGCATATTAAAAATGCATGAGAAGCCTTAGACCCTAAGACGTCCTACATCAATCATCTATATTAATGCAATTATGCCTCCATTATATGAGACAAAATCCCCTAACACAAATCTCTATAACATTAACTTCAATAGATTCTACTACCAAATCCGAATACCTTCTATACAATCATTTCATATTTTATTATTCATAATATCCACAGATATTCATCTTAGCATCCTCATTTCTAACAAAACCAGCCTTGTTGTTATTAATTCTTCCTGCTACCTTATCCAACAAACACCACTAGATAAATTGTCATGCATAGCGTTTCAACTAGATCTATGTTTGCATACAATATCTTGATCATGTAATGTGCAAACTTGTTAATCATTTGAATGTAGAATCTATAAATCACAAACTATGAGTAAAATTTTTACAAAATATATCAATAATTATGAAGGTCTGAATGTATTACTCTGAAACAATCTCAAAGACAAACAGTCGCCATGAACTCTTCCATAGGTAAATTTCAGTTATAATATAAATTACAAATGCATATTTCTTTATGATTCATAAATTCACTGTCAACTCCAAACCTCGTTTGGAAAATCAACTTCTGAAATATCAGTTTGTCCAAGTGCTCCAGTGCAAGTTGATTTAATTGGCACAATTCCAGGATCACCATAAGAAATTCTGCAGGAAAGGATTGCATGTTTGAGGGTGGCAACTAGAATTTGGTCCCAGCAAATAAATATTTTAATACAAACTCAAGCAATTTCAGCTAAATAATTTAATACAAGACATGGAGCATCAACATTATCACCATTCTCAGTCTTATCCCAATTATATGCATAAACAGAGAATCGTTGCTAAAAGTAGGTTAAGGACAACAAGTGAAAGTGATAATTATAGCACCCGAAACAATGCTATTTACAAATCTAGCACCCTCTTTCATCCATTTCTGAATTTCTCACTCAAATCTCAAAAGTCATGATAAAACCCCAACTCATAGTTTTCATTTTTATCAAATTCTCAATGGTTTGATCGTCGGGCAAGTACATACATTGGTTCGATAGTTCAAAAATATCAATTGGGTGCTAGATTATTTAAATGGCAATGTTTCGGGTGCTATGAATGTAATTTTCCCTAATTAAAAATGCATTTCCTTATTCAAACAGACAGATAAATTCTTTTAAAACAAGGTGAAGACCAATAAATGAGAAGCGATTCCACCATTTTTTTATATGCCAGTAGTATACCATGTCAAATAAATTATTGGGGCAAAACACAAGATGGAGCTAACCTGTAAAGGCCAATCAAGAGCAGAACACATTCCATGTTCAGAGCAGCATCCAGTACGCTTGGAATCGCTGCATGTAATAGTACATCAATAATCATGCTTAAGTCAGTTGAATAAATTAAAATTTTATGTATGTATGAGTACATCAATAAAGTTTAGTAAAATGGATTTTAATCATCGATACAATAAAGTCAAGAAAGCTATCCCTTTTATCTATAGGGAACTCTTTCCGAACCAGGCGTCGTAGCTCATCACCGATGATATCAACAGAAGCAATGCTAGGGCGAGGAGGTGCTAGGTGAGTTGCATGAGGCAGATAAGTTGAACTTGTAATATCAAGAAGATCGACGCCCCGTCTCGGTAGATGATGGTTTCAGCACTGGGAGAGAACTCGTTGAGTAGGGTATTTCCTATTGAATGTTGAATTGGTTGTAAGTAAGCTCTATTGAGTTGTGGTTGTCGCCCCCTGTGTAAGAGTTGTAAAATCTCCAATTGAGATGACTCTATCATGTGTACTAGGTCTTTTATAGGACTCAGGACACCTTCGTTAGTATGACACGTTCCAGAGTGGTAGGATGTAGAGGCCTTACACCCTTGACTCTGTGTCTTTCTTATGAAGAGATGGGTATTAGAGTGGGATGCTCCGTTGTTGTGAGTGTTGCGACTAATGGTCATGCAGCAAGTCTCGCAAGTACTTCAGTGATGGGAATGCTCTTTTCACACAGACGACATCAAACTGAGACGTGATAAAAAATTCACGGCAGTAGAATAATATATTATCGTCTTAGCATGGTACAAAGATTCATTACATACGTGAAATAAACAATCAGTTGAGGTACAAGAAGTTTTTACGTGAAAAACTCAAGAAGAAAAAAAGCCACAGAAGTATAGTCTAGTTGTAAAAATTCAATATAGGTTGATGATAACAGATACCTCTTGTCTCTTAGGCGAGAAAAAGTTACCAAGTCTTCTGAATTACAATGTTGAAGTGTGTTGCGAGAAACAGGCGACGATAGCGACCGGTGGCGGCTGGCAGGCAGTGGTCCATGGTGGTCGACCGAGCTCGACGGTGGAGTGATGCTGGAGTTCAACTTATTCTCAAAACTTCAAGCTCTTCCTCAAGTCTCAAGCTCTCCTCAAGCTTCAAGCTCTCTCCCCTCTTTCATGAGATGAATGGGGTGTAATTTATAAAGTTCTTGGTGCAATTAATGCAAGAATATGAACAACTTTGATCGGACGACCCGGAAGCTTACTTTAATCAGATGACGTTTGATGGACATTTGAGTGTCTTAATGATGTCGAAATCAAATGACCTTGGGCTCGTTGGATTCTACATGTTGAGATGCTAGATTTAACTATAGGCTCGCTAGATTTAGCATCTTCTTGACCTTTCAAATATATTTGGAAAGCTTCCAAAAGTTGTTTAACGTCTTGATGAGGGCTTGATTTGGTTTGAATTTGACCTATTTTGATAACGCTTTGGATAACTCGTAGAGCCGATCAATTTAACTGTAAGTTTACTGAAATCAAAGCTTCGATAACTCTTAATTGATGTTTGAATGTTTTTTACTTAAAATATTGTCTCCAGATCTATGAATTGCCTCAAGATTCATGCAGGATTAAGGAGATTTGTTTGAGGTGTATCAATAACCATTGGCTCCTACTCTTTCTCTTTCAAAGCAGAACAATAAATGTTTAAGACAACCAAAAAAAAAGAAAGAAAGAATATGTAATTAGATAAAGAAAAGAGTCATGAGAAGGAGAGAGATCTCACCTACACGAACAACTGTGATGTGAACTCCCCAGATGAACAAAATATGGCTAATAACCATGGCTGGAGCCGAAGCCCTCATATGTAAAAGCCGCCTCAACCACGCAGCAAAGGCGTACGTTGACACCATGACCAAAGCTGCAACAATATTGATTATAAACCCCCCACATAAAGTTGCAAAAGGCAGTTCCTCCGTAGAAGATGAATATAACGAGCATGGGAGAAGCGAAAGGAAAGCGACGGAGAAGAACCTGCGATTGGGAGCATAGCGAGGAGTGATAGCAAAGGGAATAGTCGGGGAACCATAGCGAGCGCTACGTGAGAGAGCAGCACGACGACCAAAGAGACGAGCTTGGCTCGCAGCTCAGCCCGCTGCGGTTTCGCCGACAAAATCAAACGCAGTCCTATCATTTCGGCCAGTACAGGCAAGGGACTAAAATTAATTACATAAAAATCACATAATTTTAAATTTTTTATATTTATATGCCAAGTATTTCGGCTTTTTTAAGTATTGAGCTGTCTAATACTTACATATTTATTTGACATTTAAATAATATGTTATATATCATTTTGATTTGATTGAGTAATAGTGGTCGAATAGAGATTTCAAATGAATGACGGGCAAATCATAATTTTTTTTTTAAAATATTTTAATGTAAATGCATTTGATAGATTCATATGATACGAACAAGGTAATCTTCTCATTGTGCTCCATCCAAATAGCATTTCATTTGCATGAAAATCTCTTATTGCTCACATTAACGTGAGTTTTATTTGAAACTTATATTTTATAGTTATGGCATAAGTTATCAAATATATTTTTTATAATATTTTAAGCTCAAATATTGACGTTTATAAACTTTCAAATGATCGTCGCTTATTTGCATCTTTTGATGCTCGAGAAAGATGATTCTGAACACTTTTCCCTTCACCCTCAAATTCACGCAGTAAAAATTACAGTTTTACCGTTATTACACTTGCAAAATCTTGAAGTTCTTTTTCCAAAGTATCCCAAACTTCTTTTGATGACATAGAAATTTATGAAAAAATGTGATCATACATGACTTATTGAATTAATAGCAGAGCCATTGAATCATTCTTCTTGTCCTTGTACATTATCCTTTCATATTTTTTTCTATTTGCAATCTGTGCATCACAATAACCCTCAAACCTTGTGATTTTCTTAACTTTGATACTTAATTTTGAAAATAAAAATAATAGATAAAGAAGTTGTGTCGATCTCACATATTGTCACGAGACAAATTTTTCCTTAACCATTGAATGAGAGAAGCCTACTTACTGTCTTAAAACAACTGCTTGAAATTTCTGAACAACTTTAGCGCCCACTTCAATTTGAAATTAGCTCTCACTCATGCCAAATATTGGAAAATATAGATAAAAAATAGAGAGAGAAAAATAGAGTTATCTTTAATCAAAGCACGAAACCAATGTAAATGCTTACGGTACAATTTCAATCCAAAGTAGAGTTTTATTTCTCACATAAATTGAAACATGCAAGAACTTGAAAGAAACTAAAAGTTATTTTTTTTTCCAAGTCTTTTTACAAAACTACCTTTCAAATAATTTAAATTAATATAAATATTACACTTTTTTTGCATTAATAACCGAGACTCCTTATGTATATATATACAAGAACAACAACAACAAAACCTTAATCCCACTACATGGGGTCGGCTACATGAATCTTTTTTCTCCATTGCGTCCTATTTTGTGACATATTTTCATTTAGTTCTAGAAAATTAAAATCATTTTTAATAAAATAAGCCCAAGTCTTCCTAGGTCTACCTCTGTCTTTCTTAACACAAGTTGAATCTAAAACATCTACTCTCCTAATCAGATCATCAGATGGTTGACGTTTAATGTGATCAAACCATCTAAGACAACTTTCTCTAATTTTGTCTGTCACATGAGCTACACGAACCCTATCACGAATATATTCATTTCGCATTTTGTCTTTAAGTGTAAAACCACTCATCCACCTAATCATTCTCATCTCGACAACACTTAATTTATTATTATGCTTCTCTTTTAAAGGCCAACATTCAGCGCCATAGAGTATTGCAGGTCTCACTGACGTCTTATAAAATTTTACTTTCAGTCTTAGCGGTACTTTTCTATCACACAAAAGGCACAAAGCATTCCTCCACTTCAACCAACCAACTTGAATTCTACTATTAACATCATCATCTATATCACCATTGCTTTGAACAACTGACCCAAGATATATAAATCGTTTGCACCTTTTAATAATTTGATCACTCAAAGTCACATTTATGTCACTATAGCTATTACTACTAAAATTACATTCCATGCATTCAGTTTTAGTTTCTTATGTATATATATAGCAAAGGAAAATTAAAAAGCTTGCGCAAATTAGCGTTTTATGGATTCATCGATAAATATGATTTCTTGTATTTAAAACACGATAGTTTAATAGTGTAAGAAATAAAAATAATAATAATATAATAATTTTGTGATATGTATGTAAAAGTCATTCAAGATATTTAATTAACATATTCTGTAAATTTTAAATTTAATTAAATATGCAAAATTAACATTTCATATCAAAATTTAGAATGAGCACTTAATAAATTATATAATATTAATAATCTTATATATATAATCATTTACTCACTAAATAATTTCAAATTCTTATATAAAAATAATATTATTCACTTAATATATTATTTACTGTAAATTAAACAATTATATGTAAATGTTTTAAAAATTAATATTAACATAACATTATTATTTTAATTAATTTTTCACTTAAGTATACATATAAAAATATCATTCTAGAGTTTTATAATAAGAATTTTACTAATTTTAAGATAATCATAATTATAATAATTTCAATGATTATTCGATACTAAGTATATTTTTAATTGAATAATATATTTATAATATTTTCTTACTGTATCAAGAGAATAAAGTTATCTTCTAGTTACATAAATGAATGATTGAAGATTAGTAAAAAAAAGTTACTAAATTATAAGTAATGATTATAAAAATTAAATAAAAAAAAAAATCATTACAAGCAAATTAAATATTTGCTAGTTTCTATATCTTAATGAATCTATTTGAGGCACTTGCACTTATTAATAAGTCATTGCGCAACAGCAGTGGTAGGAAGTTGTTGTGAATAAGCTGGTTGTTTGTTTATTTTTTTGCAATTTGATAACAATCATGATGCAGCTATTTCTGAATAAATGATCATTATGTTCATGTATTATAATGTTGTTTACTATATAATTATTCATACTAGTTCATCCCATACTTGAAAACAGATATCCATTTCAAATATTACAAATAAAAAATAGACATAGTATTAAACAATGAGTAGCACAAAAAAATAATAATAATAAAATACTAAAATAACAGTCAATAATCATCACTGCCCCCGCACCAAACACCACTGCCCACACCACCCCCACACCATCCTCACATTAAATACCATTGCCCCCACAACACGTCCAGAACAATCACCACTGCCCCCGCACCATCCATACACTAAACACCACAACCCCAATAATTCATGTGTTATGTTTGTAAATTTCTCTGAACTTTATGGGATAATCCTAAGATAGCTAAGTAAATATCCTAAAACTTATATTCTATTTGTGTTATAGGCCTTATTGTTCACACAAATAATCCAATCATGCCAAACTTCTTTTCCCCAAAAATTATATTAGCAAAATTGCATCCAACTAGCATACACCAACCCCACATGATCCAATCTTCCAACAATGTTCATTTACATACACAACACATAGTTCAAATGAATTTACATATCTTGCACAAGAACCTCAATATTTATGCACACAACACTCAAATCAATAAAACCACATCAAAATAAACACCATTACAACATCTTATATAAACATAGGGAAATTATGGTGAAGCAGTAAAATACAGACGAACATGGCTAGCATCACTCGATGCAACCATGAATGTAAACACACAAGAATTGTGTGATGGGTTTCTAAATTTTCATAAACAATATATAAAAAGGAGCATCTCAAATATTCTAAAATTCCCATAGAAAAAGAAGCAGTCCAAACATTACTCGTAAAACTATATTGCATTCGAAATTCCCAATCCATATTCATAACGTACACAACACCTTAAACATTAGTGTTAACAAATGCACCATCAACTATCATCCTTTTCTCAAAATTTTCACTCAAATATCAAATTTTTTTTTATGAAATCCCAATCCATATTAATGAAACGCAAAGCAGCCGAAAGAATGATGTTCATATATCGCTCCGAGCATTTATCAAATTCACACTCATATATCACAAATCAACGTAGGAAGAAGGAAGCAAAAAGGCCAAAACCTTCGGGGTGATATGTATGTAATCATACAAAAAAAAAAAACAAAACAAAACCAACTTAGAAATCGGCGCTATGAATGCATCAATCGAACACAGCAAAATGATTGAAATCACAAGTACATAAAAAGATTGGGGTTGTAGCACAGAGAATAGAGAAAAAAAGGAAGTCACTCGTGCTACGTAAAATCCAAAAAAAAAAAAAAAATCTTTGTGCAAACCATATAGCTCATAGTAAAATCCACAAAAAAAGATATGAGAGGACGAGGAATGAGGCAAACGCCGGCAAAAACCTATTCAAATGCGTCGGCAAGCGAAGAGAAGGAGTAGAGAAAAAAACTCTAACCAAACCGCTTGCGGGGTGCCGAGGCCGAGTGGGAGGGATGGCACGGGGTAAAGAATGCCAAATAATAATGAAGCTTTGATGGGATCGCAGTGCAGCTTATCGGGCGGATTTAGTAAAACACGCCCGCGACGCGCCAACCAAAAGAACAAAACTACTACAGCGGGCCGCGCCATAGTTGAAAAGCTGCACCAAACACATCCTGAGATCTACATACCCAAATCACCGTTTCACACTGAAACATAAGAAATTAAAAAGAACAAAATCGATTCAATAATAAGAAGTTTGTCATTTGATTGAGTTTGTCGGTTTTATTTTACTTTGCCAAAAATTGTTGTTTTATTAAGAAAGGTTTCTACTACGTCTTTTTTTAAAAATTAAATTCTTCAACAAATAACATGAAAAACAAGGTTTGTCGAAACACTGCTATTAGGACAGCTACGTCCTCTACCTCATCCAAGTTGAATCATACAAGCTGCTTATATATATATATATTTGTGCGTGTGTGTGTCGCGTACTCAAATCAGTTGTTCGGGCATTTGCTTGTCAGTTGTAAGTACCTTCTGGTCAGGGGATTGATTCCCCCGGTGGAGGGTGTGATACTCGAATTTTTAGGTGTATTGGGAATTACCGGGGCTTGTATAATAGTCTCACTCCATTCTTTTTTTATAATATATATATATACATCTATATATATATATATATATATATATATATATATATATATATTCATTGGCATGAATTTCTTCAAGCAAGCAAAACGAGAGTCACAACGCAAAACTTCAGGAGTAAAAATCTGATGAAAAAATAGAACTAGATAGGACTTGCTTGAGTTCTGTCCAACACATTTAATTCAGCTGATGAATTTAGAGGTTCTTTTTATATAAAAAGGATTAAAAACTCAAATAAATGGCTCTAAATTCACAATCAAGCAACAAATCAATGTGATTTTATTCCTTTTTAGTTGACTTTAACTTCAAACAAGCCTTTTTCAGGAGAATATTATGTTCAGATGATAATATGGATTTTTGAGCATTGCTCTGCAAGTGTCAGGAGTTATAATCAAAAATAATTTATTCCTGTAAGAAGTTATGAGAAATAAATTATTTCATTATATTAAGGAGATATTTCATTTCCTATTTTATATTTATTTCATTGGATTATGAATTATTTGTTTTCCTATTTTATGTTATTTCTTATATCTCCTAATAATTAGTAGGAATTGATTATTGAATATATTACGTGATATATCTTTATTTTCATATTATTTCATTTTTATTATTTTTTCTATCATAGAATTCTTGTAAGGGTTATTTATATCTCCGTTCATATCAATGAAATAATTATGTATTTCATATTATTCTGAACTTCAACATGGTATCACAGCTTATTTTCGTACCATAGTCATCGGTCTTCTTATGAGAATTGTTGGACTCTCTTCCTGTCATCATCTATGTGGGAAGGGAGGGACACTCATCTTGGTATTTGAAACAATGATTTTTTCTTCTTCTCTCCGTACAAGCTTTTCCTGCTGGTCGGCCCTTCCTGAAACGGGAGCTTCGACTATGCCTGCCTCAAAGAAATCTATAGTCGTCGGTTCCCCTTGCTACCTTGTCTTTTCACCCTAAATGCTCATGGTTCCCCTTTATCGGTTTTCTAAAGGTTTCTTTCACCGATCATTCTGACATGTAGTTTTAGCCACTAGATCTCTCTTCGCCAAAGAGTCGTACCGAGATTCCATTCTTGGACCTTCTTGTCGTAGGACTAGGGTGCATCTACAGTGATAACATGCTTGAGATCCTCATCGAGGATATATTGCTTCAACAACCAATTCTGGATTACTACCGCCCTCTCACTAACGGCCTTTCACAACAAGATTTCAGTCGGACATATGTCAATCGGCTCTCGCTCTCAATGGCGACCCTTCTTTGATGAGTTGTGTACCGATGGCTTCTCTGTTGTCCTTCATAGCAACAAGACTTTTCTGCCATTCTTCTCTGGAGGACCTTCCCGATGTTCTTACCCAAAGAACTTTCCCACAGGAAATAAAGTAGTCTTTTCATGTTGTTCTTCTCATTCACAGGAAGAAACACTGCCTTTTTCCCTGAAATCCGACGCTGCTTTTGGTTATTTCCTATTGTTCACCCACAAAAATCCAACATTGGGTTGGCTTTTTCTTCTGCAATATTTTTTTTCCCTACCCAAGTATCAGGGGAAGCTGTGTTTCCAGCTGCCCTTTCTTATTATGTTTTCTCTATTAGCAGAATTTGCTAGGTGTAATTTACTCTTTATCTCTGTTGTGAAATTCTTAATTGGAGAGTCGCAACCAATCGTCATCTATGTTTGGAGTGCAAAATTGGAAGAGGAGAAGTTCATCATTGGTGAGGCGAGACTGGATTTATCCTTGAATGGAACCCCGACAACCAACCAACATTCCCTTCTTTGTCAGTTTCATGCTTGGTGCTTAAACCCCCATATATCTTCTCTTTAGGCTAAAACACATGCCAGTCAAAACTCAAAATTCAGCAAAGCATAAATTTTGAGTCTTCCTATAGGCACCGCAGAAACTGCAGTCAAAAGACAATCACAATTGTCTACTTACGTGCAAACTCTTCTGCATTATTACATGTAGGAGTTTTTAGTCTACCTACAAACACTGTAGGAACTGCAATCAATGACAATCAAATTTGCGTACTTCCCTACAAATTTCCTGCAACATTACTATTAGGAGTTTTTCGTCTACATACAGATACTGCAGGAACTGCAACCACTACTGTCTACTTACCTACAAACTCCCCGACAAACTCCCCTACAACATTATCTGTAGAAACATTCCGCTTATCTACATACACTGCAATAACTGTAATCAAAGACAACCGCAGTACTGGACAAAGAATTCAAGTTCTACTTCACAGGATCTTCCTCGCCAATTGTTTGATGTTTTCAAATTCAAGTTGAACGTGGTTTTCAACCATGTTTCAACTTGAGGGGGAGTGTTAAGAGTTATAATAGAAAATAATTTATCCATGTAAGAAGTTATTAGGAATAAATTATTTCTTTAGATTAAAAAGATATTTCATTTCTTATTTTATATTTATTTATTTAGATTAAAAATTATTTGTTTACATATTTTATGTTATTTCATATATCTCCTAATAATTAATATTAATTGATTATTGAAGATATTAAGTGATATATCTTTCATTTCATATCATTTTCTTTTTATTATTTTTCTTATTATAGGATTCTTGTAAGGGTTATTTTTACCCCCGTTCATATCAATCAAAATAATTTTGTATTCCACATTATTCTGAATTTCAACAACAAGGAACATGATATAATTCACACTATCATCTGGACAAATAAATATTCATACGTAATATTTTCTTCTTTTTCAGACTCAAACATTGAATGTTTTTATTTTGCATAGAGTATTTTCATAATAGTGAAGAGTATTACAATGATTCTGCTTGCTTTCACTTCATTCGAAAAGAGTGAAAAAAATTAAATTTGACTATATAAACTAAATTTTATACAATTTTAGGAGTTATTTAAGCATAATTTTCAATTGAAATAAACTGTTACATGAAAAAAATATATATTTTATTTTTAAAATAATAATAATAATACTTTTTATGCGCTTAAAGATTATATATATATATAATTTTAATTTCGTACATTATATGGATACATGAAAACTGTTTTTTTCTTTTTTTTTTTCAAGTAGCATTAAATTGGTTGAGGTTAGCTCTCCAACCCCCAACGAGCCATAATTTCCCAATTGCAAGCAAGAAAGCACTTTAAGCCATATCGCCATTAAAATCCACAGAGACAGGCAGCGAAACCAACCCCCCCGATATCTCTCTCTTACATCCTTCGTTCCATTTTCTTGCAAAGCGCATCCGGATTAGAAGGTGTTCGATATTTTTCCCTTTTGACGAGGTTACTTCTACTTCAGATCTGGGCAAGATGAAGATCACCGTCGTTTCTCGCAGCGGCAGAGAAATAATCAAGGGCGGAATCGAGCTCGATGCTTCGGTATGGCGGTTTTTGTCCTTGATTTCTCTTGGTGCAAAAAAATGGGTTGTTGTAAATGTTTTGTTTAGTAAGTTGCTGATATTGTGTCCATGAAACTTGATTGTTCGTTGTTTTGTGTTCGGGGAGATGATTATCGCATTATGTATGAGGAATGTATCCAATTGAATCTGAGATATTTGTTGTTTTGTTTGGTTACAGGCGACTGTGAGCGATCTGCAGCTGGCGATTCACTCACGGAGTAAGTGCTTGACCTAACTAACTTTTCTAAGTGCTTTTAGATTGGGGTCAACGAATTGTTGTGGATAAATTCTGGCTTTGCTTGGTTAATCTTTTCATTTGTTTGAGCAGTTTCTCTTTCGGCTTGCTGTGATTACTTACTGTTGTAATGAAATATAAGGACACGTTCATTTTACTTGCTGGAAAGAACAATTTTACTATGCATTTTGTTAATCATTTTGATGCTTCACCAATTAATTTTTATCTTCTAAGATGAATCTCAATCTATTTTTTGAATAATAAATATTTCAAATTCAGATTCAAGATCATCCAAAACCAGAATTTTAATAAGTTTATAATCAAACTGACTGCCTCAACAAGACAAACTCGATTTTGGATCATCTGTTGCATGATCCATTGAATGATAAAATGAACTCCAAATTTGACATATTTATAGTCAAATAGAACATATAGACTAGAGAAATACAACGAACTCAAGATTATTTAATTTTGAGGTCATCAGGACACTCAAATCATAAAAAAAAACTCATATAATCAAGAGATATCAATATGAGGATATAGTGTATAATTTAGTTTACGAGAATATAGTGTAAAATTATAATTTAGGACACTCAAAGCAGAAAAATTCGTAACCATCACTGTTATTTAGTTACGAGAATATAGTGTATCTTTGTGCTTACACATTTATAACGGTTCATTTCGATTGGGCAAGTCTCCATGATTTGTTATATTTCCAAATTTTTCTACATAAAACTTTTTAATGTCTTCTCCAACTATTATTTATTTATTTATATATTGGATCTCTGTGCAATGTTAAAATATTAATTTATCACTCTATTATTGTGAATTTTTCTGCACGTAACAGTTTGACGCCATATGTGGGAACGAAATTTCATTGATAAAAGTTTGAACTTCTTTGATGGCTAATAAGTGCAATACACGAGTTTTTCATTCAAACACCCATCATTCCGTTGTATAAGCTCAAAGTTCATGACACCAAACCTTCGCTAAGTTTCCCAACAATGCACATCATCATGCTGGTGAAAATGTTTTTTACTTTACCCATCGATGTCCGCATGCAAAGAATGAATGAATCTCAAAATTAAATTCTTCAAGTTTTTCATGAAGCCACAACTGCATTAGCACAAATGGGTGATGTTCATTTACCTCAGGAGATCCCCAAATAGACGATACTGTAACATCCCTTCCTCATTCTAGAGTTTTTTGTTAGCTGGGTCAAGAAGTTGACCTCCTAGATATTGCTAATCATCTCGTGCAACCAAATCAAATTACAACTCTTCAACACTCTTGGGGAACTTAGCTCAATCACATCATATAATTTATTATGAGCTGCAATGTATGATTGAATAACTTTTTTTAAGAGACAAAAAAATATGTTCTTATTCGTTGTAGTTCTTAGGAGCATTCTCCTTTGACTAACTGATATAGTCCTCCAACGCTCCATTTCAGCAAGATTCAAGCTTCCAATAATTAACTTTTATGATCAGACTGAGGGCCCATATGAACACATTGTTTATAGAACCGCCATGCATATACAACAATTTGATGCACTCTTCTGTCAAGTTTTTTTTGCCACCCTCAAATGTCAGGCCTGTATTTGGCTCTATTCACTTTCAATAGGAACTATTCATAATCTCGATGAACTTGCTAGACTCTTTATGGAATAATTTATAGTGAATCGAAAGATTATCAAAGATGCTTCTTTATCTTTCTAGAATTTATCAAAATAAAGAAGAGTCGCTTAAAGAATATTTTCAAAGATTCTCTATCGAAGCTCGTCAAATTTTAAAAGTAGACCCCGAGTTATTAAGAGGTGTTTTTTCTGGGAAGGTTATGTTCTGGATCCTTTTACTCATTATTAATGCGAGAGATAGTTCGCTCATACACCGACCTCATCCATCGCGTTGAGACTCAAATCACTGCTGATGAAGCTATTAATGCATATCAAAGACAATTTGAAAATTCTTCTAACGAACACAAACACACTCTTGTGTGCATGGAAAGAAGCAAACAAAGTCAATAGATGAAAAACACTATCAATCTGAGACATTCAATC